>JALHLI010000001.1:10900813-11130813 GCA_023349425.1 Anthopleura sola
GCTCCTTCCCTCACCATCATAAATTATGAATGGTCCATACAAAAAAAAAAATGCAATAAATTTACAATTGCCTCAGAATAGACCCTTTTATTACTTTTGGACCTAATGTTTTTTGTATACCTCTTAAGTTAGATTTTTTATTTGGTCTGAATCAATAATGATGTATCTCCTTGGCTATTATTAACAAAAACTAAGTGGGGATTATTCTAATGGAAAAGCATTATGCCAAAAGTAAAAGGGTTTGTTGCCATAGATGTAATATTAGACTTTGAAAAGAAAACAGAACATGTTAATACATGTATTCTCTAATCCCAATGCCACTATTTCGACTAACCTTATATCCCATTTTTGTATACAGTTAAAATTAACTCATTGTAGGTGTGGGTCCAGGAGTATTGAATAGGTTGGTTAGCTACCTCATTCACAATGCAAGCTAAAAATTTGATTTGATTCATTTCAACCCTTAATATTCCAATCACTTAAAAAGCAAAATTTGATGTGAAAGAAAGAATGTACAGATTCTTGGAAATTTGGCAGCTATCCCCCAGTTCCAGGACTCACTCCTGCATTCATAATTCAAAATTCAAAATAGTTCAAAATTCTTTAGAGATTTGACTGAAACTTAACACCTGATTGGTTGAAATTGTTTTGGATAATGCAAATGAAAATATGTCAACTTGTGATGATTATTGTGAAGCTTTTTTATGGAAGAAAGATTGTGTTTTCTCTAAAATAAAGGAAATAGTTGCAAATATTCTAGTAAGGCATAGGCTATATTAAACTATGGTTATAAACATAAACTTCATTTAACATTATTTAGCTCAAAATAGCAAAGTATGAAACAAGGAGCATATTTTTTTAGTTGCAGTTGAATAAAATGAAAAAATGAATGCAATGCATTTATGCTAAACTTTCAATGTCAACCCCATTTCACTAGATGACCATACTCTAATGAATGATATTCAAACTGTGGTGATAAAGTGTACATGAAAAACCAATTAGAGGGTCCAAAAAAGGAGAAGAAAATCACATAAAAGAACATAAATCTGTACTGAACAATGTCCAAAATAAATATACAGATACAGAACAAGAAAAGAACGTGTCAAGTATATTAGAATCATGAACATATGATGGACCTGATGAAACTCACTATTGAACATTGTACAAGATACAGAACAAGAAAGGAATGTGTCAAGTATATTAGAATCATGAACATATGATGGACCTGATGAAACTCACTATTGAACATTGTACAAGATACAGAACAAGAAAGGAATGTGTCAAGTATATTAGAATCATCCAAATATGATGGACTTGATGCAACTCACTATTGAACATTGTACAAGATACAGAACATGAAAGGAATGTGTCAAGTATATTAGAATCATTCAAATATGATGGACCTGATACAACTCACTACTGAACATTGTACAAGATACAGAACAAGCCAGCAATGTGTCAAGTATATTAGAATCATTCAAATATGATGGACCCGATGCAACTCACTACTGAACATTGTACAAGATACAGAACAAGCCAGCAATGTGTCAAGTATATTAGAATCATTCAAATATGATGGACCTGATACAACTCACTACTGAACATTGTACAAGATACAGAACAAGAAATGATTGTCTCAAGTATAGTAGAATCATCCAAATATGAAGGACCTGAAATAACTGACTATTGAACATTTTACAAGATACAGAATAAGAAAAGGATGTGTCAAGTCAAATGGTGAAATGTTCTCAAATTGCTAATAGGTAAAAAGCCAAACTATCCATGATAACCTGAGTCTACATACCTGGTGCTGCTAATCCTTTCACCTCATGATGCTGAAACAAAGATGGCTAACAAAAGGGATGATACACAGGGGGTTTCTCTTTCTGGGCGAGTCAATTATGATATGAAGCTATGAAAATGTTACTTGGAAATGATCTGCTCATGATGATGTCATGGCTGCCTAAACTGCACACTTACCATTGCAACTGGCCATAAATGTTGTGCTTTGGTAGTACACAACAAGTTAATCAAAAAAATGTTGCAAAACATTGCCCTCCAGATATGTAGCCAAGCATGCAGGTACATGGTATTGCAGTATCAAGAGTTTCTGTATCAGCACAAGTCAAACATGGGATGAATCTATAAAGATATTGCTTGGAAATAATCTGATCTTGATGTTAATATGACTGCCTGAACTATACCTTAACCATGACACACAATGTAACACAAGACCGTTTGGTTTGGTTTGCAAGTGCACAGCAGCTGAGTGATGACCATGCTCCAAAACATTGAATTTTAAACATGTAGTCAAGAAAGGATTTTTCGTTGTATCCTGCATTTTCAAGAGTTTCTGTAACTGTACAACTCAATCATGGTCAAGATGCTACTTCAAAATGATCTCCTCTGCATAATGTTATGATGGATACCGGAACTACACACTCACCATTGTAAATGACTATAAGTGACACTGAAATGTAACACAAGATGGTTTGGTTTGGCAATGCACAACAACCTAGTAATATAATCATGTAGGCAACATAGGATTCAAAAAGAAAAACAAAGACCCTCAAATTATCAACTCTTCCATACACCTACAGCAGATAAAGTAGCAGCTTACTTTCTGCCACCAATGCCAGGAAGATCTTGCACTTCTTTGATACCAGAAATTATGAGTTAATGCTTCAATCTAAGTGAGTGTCAGTAACAACCTTGAGTTTTTAGGGATCAACACAAGCTAGGGTAACCAACCCCTGGGGCGTGCCTTATTAGCTTATAAAAGGATTGGTACTAACACAGTTTTTAGATATTTAAAAAATTAACATCAATAGATAAGACCATTTTGGTGGTGGTATTGTAGCACCAAATGAGTGCCACATCTAGAATGCTTTTGATGAAGAAAGAAGAGAAAAAGAATCTAGACTATCATTCTGAGGAAATCAAGACCAATAATGGCAGTGAGAAAACAGATATGATACTGAATACAATTGCTCTGCCTTTCATGGTACTAAAGGATTACCTCTGACCCTCAGCAATTAGCTTCTTGAAAATATCACTCCATTACACTACAAAGCACAAATTCCACAGTATTTATGAAGATGCTAACAAAAGTACTGCGAGTTTATCCAGTCAAACAGCAAAGACATAGACAATGCTTAAGAGTACACTTCATAGTATGGTCATTCTAGCCCTTGTTCCCCAATATAAATATAATATATATAAATAATTCTCTAATTGTCTACATTATCTTTGAGCAATATTTAAGCCTTGGTAGTGTCTAACAAGCCAGGCAGTAAGTCAGGATACTTTTTATAAACTTTTTCTTGGGAGACAAAATTTCAGAAAAACCCAAAGTGAGGTATGTAAAGGCAGTGATGATCAGTATTTTGGATTCAAATTTGTGATAACCAAAGTTTTGGATCTATAATTCGCTATTTTCTTTCATGTTTTTGACTTGATTTTCCTTAATTCTGAAAGTTTCAGATTTGTCATAAGATTTGCATTATGCCTGATTCACACAGTGTCAGAATTGTAGTCCGAATTATAATCATAATTTTAGTCATAATCATAACAGCTGTTATGGGATGGAAACTTTTCCATTTTCTTATGATTGACTACAAAATTCATTTACTTCTTGCAGCTGGCATGTGTCACATTACTTTTAGCCTTTGCCTTTTGGTTAATTGGTAAATGAAACTGTGTAAGTGCATTGAGCATGTTGCTCCTTTACCAATAAGAGCTTTCTTCCCTTAAATTGATATCAACTTTTGCTTGTTGACAGTGGTTAGAACTGCTAAGAGAGTTGTTGAGTATTCCATCATTACATTCCTAAATGGGAATGAAACTGCATTGAATTGCTAGGATAAATAATTTCATCTGGTGGTGTTGTGACTTGGTCTTGTAGCTACTTTTCTAAGGTCCATCAAGAGTTTCACTGCTTTAAAAATTGCACCTATCATTAACTTATTCTTAGGCTGATTTGGCAGGATTTGCCACAATTAAAATTCTAAAATGGATTTGTCAATGAATTTTGCCAATACATGTAGCAATAATTATTTTACTAGTTGCTCAGCAGCTGTATTTTGAATTGATTAATTGTAACATTACAATTACAACATTGTTGTTTGCCCTTCATTGCTGTAATCATCCAGAAAATATTCTATATCATCGATATCAAATACAGGCATTTCTTCATCATTGCTATCACTTGAAATATTAGTGCTGAGCATTAACTTGGCTTGTTTAGCATCATGCTTTGTCTCTCTCGCCCCCACTCTCTGACAAGTCATGTTGTAATGATGCAAAACTTACAACATTCACAGTGCCTTGCTGTGAGAACAGCATGCCTCCAGAAAAATCCCTTTGGAAGATAAATTTAACCTAACTTTGTATCTTGCTTGTTGATATTCCTCCCAATTTTCAGATGTGTGAGCCAAAATTTCCTTTTGGTTTTACACTCTTGATTACTGTAAGTATTACTGTAGTAATCTTGGCTTAAGAAGTGCTCACTGCCTGACACTCACCAAAGAAAGTTTATGAAAAATTATGAATTGTCATCTTTTTCTTTTTTAATTTCATGTCTTTCTTCCTTCCTCTTTTTACTGCCACAGTGATCATTGCGATGGCATGATACATATACCAATCACATTTGAGATGATACAATAGAAGTGACTGGCATTTATTTTGCATAATTAAGATTTGCATAAAACAGCCTGGCCTATTTGGTTCAGTTATTTTGATGATATTACATCAAATCCATTACCAAACCTTGTGCCAACTAATCTCTAACCTAAAAATCAAAAGTCCATTATAAATTTGGTAATTCATTACCAATTAAAATTTAATTAATTCACTATGATTATTATTAGCATTCTATATAAAAACTTAAATAGATATCACCTCTATAGTGATATATAACCCAAATTCTGTGATAATAGCAACCTTAAGTAAATATTATATTATACATATTTCATATATTAGTTTATATTTAAAGTTTTATAATTAAAAAGTTAAACTAGTAAGTTATTCAGTATTTTTCAAGGCATTTAATATCCAGTTTAGATGTCTTAAAATCTGAATACATGTTACAGTTTTTTTACATTTAGGTTTATGATGTAACATTGACATTAATTGGCTACACTGGTGTTAGCCATCATCAGTTGATAAAAATAACAAGTGGACAAGTTGCAAGCTATAAATATGTTGTTTACTTCTATTTTCATAAACATGCAAACTCAGTAGCTGCGAGAGCCTGGTTTTTTCTCTTCCATCAATAAAATATAATCAGTCGGTACCTTTTATATTTTTGACTAGTGGCAGTGAAAAACCAAATTCCAACGGATGACTCGCAACTACAGCATTCGCATGTTTATGAACATAGCAATAGGTCCTGGAACATTTCAATAATAGTTCTGTTTTTTCATGCTTATGGAGAGGTTTCATGGCAGCAATGGTATAGGACATGAACAATGTAATGGTTTTGCATGAAAAGAGATTTTATCTCTCAGAAGAAAATTTCAATTTTTCTGTCCCAAAACATGGCTGATGCAAAGCCTCTCTTTTGTTCCATGCACTATTGTCTAGGGAGAGAATGTGATAAATAATATCTAGATAGTTACATATATTAAGTACAGTCAGCACATGCCTTGTACCTACTGATGTGTGCTTGTCTAATCAAAACATTGAAAATTGAAATTGAGTGTTTATAATTTGGGGGGGGGGGGGGCAGTTTTAAAGGGTTTTTTTGTCTTGGTTAAAAATTTTCTGCCTGGATAACTCAATAATGAATTCTTTTTCCTGGTGTGCAAAAATTATCCCATTTTAATAATTGGAAAGTTATACTTGGATTTTGATAAGTAGCTTTGAGTCTTCTGTCATAAATAATTTTATTTTTTTATTTTTCTCTTAGTTCAATAGCTATTGACATCAACCTGTTATAACACAAAAAACTCAGAGCTGTATCTAAAACTTGTGATTCACAAGTTCCAGTTTGTTTAAAAAAGGTGCATGTCCTAAAACTGGTGTGGCCTTTCTTGAGGTAGTTCTTCATTGGACATACCAAGTGATCCCTTGTTTGCAAAATTTATGTTATTTTAAGATATGGAAAATTGTACTTGGTTATTGATAAGTAACTGAGTCTGCATGTTTTGATATGGAAATCAATAGTAAATTATAAAAACTAGTGATAAAAGAATATGATTTTTTTACAAACTTTAATTATATAATTTAATAGAATTCTGCATTTGAATGTTTTTGTTATCTTCGCAATCCATTACTTTTATTTGTAGATTTTGAAAGATTGGCATTAGAAGTTTGTAAGTCATTTTGCTTACAAAGATTATAGTTTGAACTAGCATATACCAGTATACATGTCTTGGTTCAGTAGTTGTCTGTCTGTCTGTTCATCAGTTAACAGGGTAGTCTATCAGTCCATTATATTGATGATATACCAGTATACATGTCTTGGTTCAGTAGTTGTCTGTCTGTCTGTTCATCAGTTAACAGGGTAGTCTATCAGTCTATTATATTGATGATATACCAGTATACATGTCTTGGTTCATTAGTCGTCTGTCCGTTTATTAGTTAACAGGGTAGCCCATTGCTTTGAGAATTTCTTCCCCAGCTCTCCAGTTTTCCTCCCTCTGCAAAAATTGACGTCTAAATTCCAATTGAAATTTCATTGGAGGACCTAAATCCCATTAATTATTTATTATTGGTCTAACCCTCTTCAATGTTCTAAGGGTAGACGTTTTCCTTTCACAAAGAACATTATATACTTCATGAATAATTAGTCTGCAGAACACATTTTGATTTATAACTTATCCTACTCCAAGGTAAGACAATGGTTCATTTAGGATTCTTAACAATATTATGGTACTGATTAAACCATACATACTTACATATATACTAACATACCGGCATAGACCTGGCAAGCTAGGTAAGTTAAATAGAAGATGCAACCCTAAACTTGCAAAGAAACATTGGCTTGTATAACCATGTGGGCCTCCATCCCAATTGAAGAGGGGGGAGGGGGAACTGATGTATGTATTGTATGACTGAACTCAACATTGCTGTTTGTGTCTGAAAATGTTATCAAATAGCATACAGGTAGTATTTGTAAGTTGCATTTCACTTGATATTCAAACTGAGTGGGAATGTGGAGAGAAATGGGAAAAGCAAAATGAAACTCATAATTTTCTAATTTTCTTTCAAGTAACATGTGTCATGGCATTGTCATGGCAAGTCTCCCATTGTACCATATTTGATTGGCACTTAACCATCCACCTATCCATACTTTATTTGATTGGCATTTCAGTCCAACTAATTAACACACAATTGAAAGAAAAGGTAAAAGACCATTAGTGCCCCACTTTGAATAGTTTTGTTGCACATCATATTTTTATAGAGGGGCAATGTTTACTTCCGTGTGCCACAGTCGTATGATTTTTATATTGGTTTAAAACAACCTGACTTGGTTCACTATTGACTATGAAAATTTTAATAATTTTATTACTTTTTGAATACAATATTAGAAATGCTTTCCTGTTCAGGTCTGACTTTGTCACTATGTATTTATCATTCCTAATATTTTTCTTTATTGATATACTAATACCAGCCTCAAACCCCATCCCACAATGACATCAGTAGTAACTTTGATCAAATAAAAGGTGTGAAACTGTAGGGGAGGGTTGCACATGACAAAATGGTAAATGTGACATCTGTTTGAGGCATGCCACAATGGAATTGATCACAACTGCTATGGCATAGGTGCGATATCACATACAGTTCGCAATTACATTAAAGGAGCACAGTGAAAACAAGGGTAAATAATTGAGCCAATATGCAGCAGCAGCAGTAAGGCTCTTTTGTAATGATATTCATCGTGATACCCAGAGAAGGTAATCTATTATCAGAAATGCAGAGAAAGTTGCTGAAGAAACACTATTGAATTTCTGGGGATGCCTACATATAGAGTTTTCGAAAACTTTTTAGTTCAGAATCTATGATTTCCAATATTGCTGGCATGCCTCAAACAGATTTATCACTGCTAGACAGCCTTGCTATCAAACTATTCATGACAAAATGTATGTTTATTCAAACAATATTCTATTCATGGTACAAGTATCAAACAGGACTTTACTTCAAGAGAAGGCTTTATTACTGACTCTCTTGACAAAAATAAAATATTAATCTGATTTTTTTTGTACCATAAATAAGTAAAAAAATTATGATTGAAAACTTAATGAAATAGCGGTGCCTACAGTATATGATATTATATTTCACCCATGAAACAAAACAAAAGTTAATTTTCTGCAATCTTGTCTAGGGAAAACATGATTTGGCAGAATTAATGTTTACTATATAAAGAAGTAAATTACTATTTTACTTAGTCTAAGTACTGATTGGTTCTTATTCAGAGGTGAAATATAAACTTCACATTTGTTTTGGCGCCATATATTTTGTCATGAATAGTTTGATAGCATTCATGTTTACTGATGCACCACACATACATACATACACTACATACTTGGTTGTCTGGTGTCCATACTACATAATCCATGTACACACTCAGTCACTACATCCAGTTGTTATTGACCAAACCCTGGTTCCTGATGAAAATGGTCGATGTATGTTGAACACTGTATAGGAAAAATATACTTGACTTTACTAATGTTTTGGATTGTGAGACTTTTATCAAATTAAATGATTGGTGATCCAGACTTAACCATCAGGAACCAGGGTCTATTGACTTGACCAGTCAAAATTCACTAACTTGATTCAATGCAATGGAGATGTCAAATAGAATTTGAGAATATTACTAAAACCATGTCACAGCATCCAAATTGACATTCCTCATACCTTCCTAAAGGAAACTTTGTTTAATTTCGGAGGCACATTCTGAATGAAAATTTGACTTAGAAAAAAAATAAGAAAGATATGGTCAATAACAACTGGGTCTAACTTACATTGGGTGGGGAGGGGAAACTCGTTATTGGGGGGAGGGGATAGCTGTACTGGGGGGGGGGAGTCGCTCCCATTGGGGGGAGAGGTTTGCTATTCTTGGGGGGGAGGGAACGACTCATCGGGGAGGGGGATATTATTTATTTGGGGGGAGGGGTAGTTTGTTGTTCTTTTGGGTTGCTTTAAGCAGAGAGGAAAGAGAGAAGAGTGTTGTGTCACTTATGATATTTATCTTGCAAAACTTTATTACAGAAAGAAGAAGGGGACTTTAAATATTTTGGTAAGTTCACATTTTGACTTAGAATTTTTTCTTGTTTGGAATTTTGACTTACAATTTTTCTGTCTTTGAAATTTTGTTGTCTTGTGTTTTGTTTGATGTATGCTGTGTTTAGAAAATAAAGTTTGATTTTGACTTAGTGGTTTTCCTGTGTTTTTTAATGAATTCCATCTTTACCCTCTCCACGCCCCTTTTGGACTTACAAAAAAAATACTTCCCCGAGGTCCTACCAGCACCAAGTCTCACTACCCCGGTAGACCAGGACCAGACAGTACTTACTGTCCCGACAAGAGCCATTTTATGAAACCACAACCAGGTGGCTGCTCTGATGTTGAAGATTGTCAATAGGGATATCAGACTCTGAAACCCCCTACAGACTCCTGAGAATACCTTGATGGCAAAGCCAGCCTTTGTACTGTGAGGGTTGGTGCAAGTAGGAGTCTTACAAGATAACCATACCCCACTACCCATAGGTTTTACTGCACAACAGTGATGTATATCTTAGAGTGGTATGATTAATAGACTTTATTCAGACGGTATTCAGACTTCCATAAAGTGTATGTGATTATCAACCTGGTTTGCGAAGACTAAAATAACGAAGTTTCTAGGCTTCTAAACTTGTGCAAAATGAGCCGGTCTATCCCGAAAAGGAAACTACCAACATGTAATTTAATATGAAAAGCTAACCTAGACTCTCACCCTTGAACAATTAATTTATGTTTCCCTAGAGGACTAAGGCCTATAATGTCTTCAATTAAATATTAATGTATTTAGGGTCAGCTAAGGGACTGGGTCTATAATTTATTCAATTAAATATTGATGTATTCAGAGTCTGCTAAGGGACTGGGTCTATAATGTATTCAATTAAATATTGATGTATTCAGAGTCTGCTAAGGGACTGGGTCAATAATGTATTCAATTAAATATTGATGTATTCATAGTCTGCTAAGGGACTGGGTCTTTAATTTATTCAATGAAGTACTAATGTATTCAGAGTCTGCTAAGGGACTGGGTTTATAAGTTATTCAATTATTTATTAATGTCTTCAGAGTAGGAGACTGGGTCTAATTTATTCATTTGTACTTAATGTTTCAGATTCTGCTGTGGGACTGACCTCTTGGGGTCTCTTGGCAAGAGGGATTGTTATTCACGAATTACATATCATGACGACATCACATCTGAACTTTTTTGTGAGTAAAACTGAATTTAAAGATTAATCACATTTTGCCAATCACTTGCATTCTAATCTTCAATATTAGTTTTTGTATTTTCAACATTTTTACACCTCTCTCAGCCAAAACGATGTTGTAGCATGGTGATGTCATCATGAAATGAAAAATTTAAGGCTTGGAAAATATTAATCTTTGACAAATATCTCTAAGGGACTTTTCCTTTAAAACACATTTTAGAAATGATCTCAGAGTGGATTTGGTAACTGCCCAATGCATGATTTAGTTGTACAATCACATTTTGTTTGGACCAAGACATAAACAGATCAGCATCATCAATATGTGCCACACGTTACTCTAGTTACTAACTTACCAAATCCACTCTATAAATCAAGGGGACTGACCTAGGGGAGATAGGTAAAGCCTTATTCCTATTCTTAGTCCTAGTCATGTACTTAAGATTTTAAGCTTGTTTCATGTTTCCTAAGATGAGTTTTTTCACCAGCAAAAAACTTCTTGGCAGAAGTAAAGGAGCCGTAACGAATGACAAAATAAATTTCAATTGTTTCTTTGCAGTTTGGAATTGAATTGTGAGCAACTACATGTATAAACCTTGACCATACCAAATTCAAAGCACGTAAAATTATATATGCCATAATTGTTAATTTTGGATCAAATGCATTTTAGAAACTTTGGTTTTCGGACAGCTTGTGTATAATATACAAGTGCTTTGTTCATAATGATTCACAGTAAAACAACTCTTGGTTTTACTTGTAATAATTTCATTTATAGTTTCTTGATTGTGAGGTATGGTGGTTCTGAATGCCATTCTTTGATGGCTCACCTTGTCCTCTATTCATTCATTTTCCATTTCACATTTGCCTTGTTTGGCTTGGATGTGTTTGTTTGCACTTTTGGTATATTATATTTCATGATTCTACACAGCTGAATTTGTTCTAAACTCTAGTCAATCAGTAAATTACTCCATGTATCACACACAGAATAATGTATTATGAATTTGGTAAAAATTGAAATAATGATCCAGTTTCACTCATAAATTATAAGTCCAAAATGATTACAAGAACTTCAATTCGAATTTCAGTAAATTTGTATGGCAAATGTCATAACCCCCAAATCATAAGATGCTTTGTTTTATTCAAAGTTAATTGGCAGTTCATACATTTAATGTAGTTGCTCTGTGTTAAGTTTGGAATTGGTTTTCCCTTTCACAATTCAATGGAACTTGAGTCGATAATTTAAATTTGGAAACAATTTGAGTGTTTGAATTTCATATAGTTAAATTAATTTCAAAGAATTTTGTAGTTACTTTTATTTTTCCAATGAATAATTTTTTTGTTTGCCAATAATTTTTTTCATTTGTCCAAAACTTTTATTAAGACCTCAGTTTCATCTAAGAAATTACTAGTGAAATGTTTTTTTTTTTGCCTTTTGTCATAACATTTAATAAAATTTGTCAATTTCTTTGTTTTGTTTGTATCGCTGAACTCTTTTGATCTTTTCCTTAGTTTAGTTTTTCTCTTGTGTTATACATTTTCTTCATAATTTAATAACTTTTAATTTTATTTTTAAATTCTTAAAAGAAACTGAGGTCTCATTTCGCTGGTGAAAAAACTTATTAAATTACAATCCTATGATAGAACCTTGTATATCAGTCTAGCCAAACATTATTGAACGCAAGATTAGGTCACCTAGAAATGATTCAACTTCTAGTCTTCCCAGGTTGTTAATCTACTTGTATTGAAGTCTGAATGGTGTGTTATGCAAGTCTATTGAGCACACCACCCCAAAGATATCACTGCTGTACACACCCATGAATAGTGAGGTAAGATTACCTCTGCTCCTACTTACACTAACCTTCACATTGACCGGCATCCATGCCACCAGCGTATTCCCATGAAATCTGCAGAGGGCCATCACCTGGTATCCTTACCAACAACCTCCAGCATCAGAGCAGTCATCTGATCATGACCTCAAGGTTAGACTCTGCCGAGAGCAGCAATGTTGTACCGCCTTTATTGGTTTCCTGGCCTGGTGGGGCAGCTTCTGTTTGGTGCTGGTAGGACCTCGTGGGAGGTATGAAGTGTATTTCATTTTTCTGGTGTTAAGATAATAAATGATAATATTAGATATAGGAGAGTGTTTATACCTAGTAAAGGGTTCTCAGTAGATAATAATTTGGTTGAGATTAAAAAGTTGAAAAAAAATTGGGCAAAACAGAAAATTACTTTGAAATATTTAATTTGACTTTTACTGAGAACCCTTCACTAGTTGCAAAAATATGTAATTTGATAATAAATCGAATAATTTGGAGTAAGAATTTGAATCTCCAAATATTATAGTGAAACACTCTCCTATATCTAATATCTGTCAGGCTAGAGGACTGGTAATCAAAAGTATTTTCTTCATCATGTTCAATAATTATTAAGTATAAAGATAAGTTATCTATAGTATTTGTTGTTTTGATGTCTTTATGACTTCATTTCCAGATGACGGAATTAATTTTCAATAATCTTTAGGCTATTATATCATGCAAGCAATTTAAATAATTATTATTTTGGTAATCTCTTTTCAAAAGTTGTTAATAGTTCTAGTTTTTAAATAAATTAAAGTTGTTTGAAATCTTACTGTTGTTGCAGTTTGCAGAAACGAATTTTGAATTAGATGGTTTCAATCGTAAACCAAGAAAGAAACATTCCTACAAAAGTATTTGTGAAATAAACTTATCTACAGGACTCAAAATAGCAGCCAACATGGAAGCACTGATAGCAGGGCATGTGAAGATAATTTTGAAATAGAATTTAGAACACATAATAGTTGATGAAATTTTATAGCCAAGATTTATATGTCCTGACCATATGTTTTTGCTATTTTGATTCCTGCATTTTACCAGTCCTCTAGCCCAAAACAATTGTTTTTTTTCTAGTCTCCTAATTCTTTTTTTTTTTTTTTCCTTAAAGAATTTTCTCCTAGGCCAAGGTAAAGCTATATGTAGTTCATCTTGATAAAGCTTGTTTTCTTTGATCCTAGGCCTAGGAAATTCTTATTCTATTTTTTTTTTTTTTTTTTTTTTAATCCTAGGTAATGCTAAGTTGGTAATTCCTAAAAAATGTGTTGTTTTTTTTAAATTCCTGAAATTCCTAGGAAATTTTAAACTATGAACCATGTTACTTAGTTTGATAGCATGATATCCTTATCCTTGGTGGATGATTCCTTTCTTCAGTACTAATTGACTGTATCTTGATGGTGCTGCGCCATCTGACAACGTTTGCAGCACAGCAGCTTGGATGATGTGATGACAGAGTTGTTGTCTGTTAAAAAAAGAGATTGTTAGAATTCGTAATCAGTAATCCATACAGCTAACAAGATTATAACCTAGCACAAATACTATAAAGACAGAATGTAGTTCAGGATAGCAGGTTTGTACTCTTTATTTTTTGTGGTCACTCTATATTTTTCTCTGACCAAGTGAGGAGTAGAGAAAAATAGAATTAGATTAGAGACCTGTTTCGTCTTTCACTTCCTAGTCCCTTCTCCCTAGGGATATTAGACTAACTATCAATCCCCCACCCAGCCAAATTAACCACAGCAAACACCAAACAATGACCAAGGGAAACACAGGGACTGCTTACAGTCTGTACTCTAGTGTATGTAATAGCTCAACTTACTTGTCTGTCATATATGGACTGGCCAGAGCTTAACAGCATCACAAGAAAAACTGACACTTGACTGTAATGTCTAAAGCTGATGAAAAAGGGCAGAGATATAAGTTTAGAAACAAGTATAAATTATATAAAGTATATTTTAGCATGGAGCTTTGAACTGAAACCTTTATGCCTGACAAGTGAAGCATATCGTGGAAGTGGGCAATTAATGCAATAATGGATATTGCATGGTATGACACTTGAAACCACTGTATAATTCGCACATAGATTGCTTTTCTACCACGCCTCAAATTAAAACATCTCTAGTCCATCTTTTGTCATATTTAAAAGGACAACATATAGCTCAACTTACTTTTCTGTCCTGTGCACTGGCCAGAGCTTGCAGCATCATAAGACAAACTGAGACTCGACTGTAATAGCTGGAAATCTGATGAAAAAGGGGCAAAGGTTTTTTAGAAATAGATATAAATTACTTTTATATATTGCTAGAACATACAAGTGTTGTATTGATATCCTATAGTATGGCACTTTCAAGCATTAACTAGCACACAGATTGTTTAGTACTATAGCTTAAATCCAAACATCTCTTGCCCATCATTTTACATAATTACAATGACAATATGTAGCTCAACTTACTTGTCTCTCTTGTAAAGCATGGCCCTCCCTTGACAGCATCATTAGAATTGGACTTGACTGTAAGACTTGGCTGACAAACTGAAAATAGGCAGAGATAACTATTTAGAAACAGGTATAAATTATATAAAGTACTGTATTCTGCTGTACGTTACTATACTACTATAGGTTGGATACAAATATTACTATCATTGTACTAAACACAGAACTTTAATGTACAGTACTGTACTCTGCTGTACCCTACTATACTACTATAGGTTGGATACAAATATTACTATCATTGTACTAAACACAGAACTTTAATGTACAGTACTGTACTCTGCTGTATCCTACTATACTACTATAGGTTGGATACAAATATTACTATCATTGTACTAAACACAGAACTTTAATGTACAGTACTGTACTCTGCTGTACCCTACTATACTACTATAGGTTGGATACAAATATTACTATCATTGTACTAAACACAGAACTTTAATGTACAGTACTGTACTCTGCTGTACCCTACTATACTACTATAGGTTGGATACAAATATTACTATCATTGTACTAAACACAGAACTTTAATGTACAGTACTGTACTCTGCTGTACCCTACTATACTACTATAGGTTGGATACAAATATTACTATTATTGTACTAAACACAGAATTTGTATTTATCTGGCTTTTATACAGATATTTCTTGCCAATTTAAATAATTACAATGACAACAGATAACTCAACTTACTTGTATGTCATGTGTACTGGCCAGAGCTTGACAGCATAATAACTGACACTTCATTGTAATGGCTGACAAGCTGATGGAAAAAAGATTTATAAATTTAAGCAATTTATGCATATGGATATTCTTCCCATATTTTTGTGTTGAAACAAGGTTTTGCAAATTATCTTATATGTGCCAATTTTCTCAATTAAAAAAGTATTGGAGCATTAGCACTCACTCATTTCTATGCCAATCTATATTATGTCAATATTCTAATCATGCAGAGTCTAATTTGTAGAACATTTGTAGAACATTTGTAGAACATACCTGATAATTAGAGATGATCTGCTCCTTGGAACACTGTAAAGGATTGATCAGGGATCCACACCCTTTATCACAGGGTTACCATAATGGATTAACCACCTTGATTATCAGGTCAATACAGCAACAAGGTGAGTCCATATTGTAATGAAGGTCACAGGGTCATCACCAGGTTACCACCTCAATTATCATCTTGATAATCAGGTCAATACTCATACAGCAACAACATGAGTCCATATTGTTATGAAGGTCACAGGGTCATCACCAGGTCACCACATCTATTATCATCTTGATAATCAGGTCAATACTCATACAGCAACAAGGTGAGTCCATATTGTTATGAAGGTCACAGGGTCATCACCAGGTCACCACCTCAATTATCATCTTGATAATCAGGTCAATAGTCATACAGCAACAACGTGAGTCCATATTATTATGAAGGTCACAGGGTCATCACCAGGTCACCACATCAATTATCATCTTGATAATCAGGTCAATACTCATACAGCAACAAGGTGAGTCCATATTGTTATGAAGATCACAGGGTCATCACCAGGTTACCACCTCAATTATCATCTTGATAATCAGGTCAATAGTCATACAGCAACAAGGTGAGTCCATATTGTTATCAAAGTCTTTTTTCTTCTTGTTTCAGTGCAGTAAATCCATCATTACAAGATTGATATTGAACTATTCCATGATTGACTTGCAGTTTGGTGTGCATATATTGGTTAATAGATTCAAGATACAGTATGGCTATCAGGCTCAGATGTCAGGTATCAACAGCCATCTTGTTACAGGCTCACTAGACAGGTTTATGGAGAGTTTTAACTGCAATACGAAGAGAGATAAGTTATTAGGACATTAATATTTAGGATCTTGATGGTTTTAGCGAAGGAGAGGAGGTTTGTAAGTTTCATGTCGCATTTCATGTTAAGTTTCGTGTCACGTAAAAAACAAGATTTTCAAAATATCCAAAAAATGAAAATAACCGTATGTCAAACAGAGAAACTGGTTCAAAACTTCCTAAAATTGTTTATTAATGACAAATTGAATTGGTTCTTTCCAGAAAAAGTAGAATTTCCAGGGTTCAAAGTTAACACGTGTTATGGCGGACGAAGCCGGTGAAACGAACATTCGAAATTTTTAAACTGGAAAAAAAAAACATGAAAACGCTAGAAAAACGCCGGAAAAACGCAATAATTCTTACCTTTCATAGTTCTTGTGTACTTTTCTCTCTGTTAGGTCGAGCACGAGCTGATAACTATCTTTGTTCTTGTACAATTTCAGCCAAAAACCAGTCATGTATTTGCACAAGTTGAACAAACGTCCATCACCAACTACAGCGTGCAGAAAATGTGCAGGTGACATACACAAGGACTGGATACTAGCATTTTACACAGGGAGCCCGCGAAAAACTGGACTTTTTGGAGAGAAAATATCGAAAATTTAGCAATTTTTAAGCAATATTTTTGGCTCAAAACTTTAAAATTGAGTAGAAAAACCTATTCTAGCACTCAACGGAGTTTAAAATCCTGGAAAAAGGCCTGTTTTAGGGAAAAAAACGATATTATGTTAATTAGTCACGTGACATGTCACGTGACCTTCAATTTTTGAATTTTTTAGGACGATTTTTCGCATTTTGGTGAAAAAAAAATCATTTTGGGGGGTTGAGTTTATTTCATTGTATTTGATATTTATTCAATAAAGCAGTTTGTAATAAAAGAACGTTAAGCTTTTATTGTCTGATGTCTTTTCTTTCCCCTGTATTGCTCGACACCCATAAAAAAAGAAAACGAGAAAAATATAACAACAGCTGAAAATACCCTTTTGATATCGAGACACCTGACCAAGAATAAATTACACCCAGAGACAACAATCAACAAACAATGATTTCAAGACGCATACCGCGCCAACATTTTTTATTACACATTAAAGTATTGACTTTATTAACTCATAATAACAGCAATTCTCGGACTCTGTCATAGTGAATTTGTGAATAAGGACACCTGTTAGAGTCCAGATTTTATTTCTTGGATCAGACGTTTCGAGATGTTAACCACATCCCTTCGTTCAGTCAAGATGTTTGATCGCGTGAGAAGTCTTTGTATATTCTAAAATTTTCCTAGAATATACCATATACTTCTAAAGACCATGTTTTACACTGGCGATTTTTGCGGCGATATTTGGTGCGATTTTTACGACGATTTGGTCACAGTCAAGAAAGGTAAAGTTTTATTCAGGAAACCAAGATTACCTGGATAAATGTGTTTTTAAAGCATAACACAAAATTTATTATATTTTCAAAAATCGCTGCAGAAAGCGCCAGTGTAAATGAGACTTAACGCGCGATCGCATGATCTTCACTGAACGAAGGGATGTTGAAACGTCTGATTCAAGAAATAATATCTGGACTCTAACAGATATCCTTACTTACGAACTTTATAACTCTTGTTGGTTCTCCACTTCGCGCGCCTGTTTTGAGTTCACTTCTTGAAGCAAAACATCACCAACCGTCTATTTGACAAGTTATGCGCATAACAATTTCACTTTGAATAAGTGTTTTCGAGCGTAGAACAAAACAACTACTACAACTACTCAAGGGAATAACACATGACCAAAATGATCAACGTCCAAATATGACGTCATTTTTGGGTAAATATGGTCAAACCCGTGCAAGGTTTGTTTCTGTCATGGAGAGAAAAGGAGCTTAAAAAAGCGCCGCGAGTCCTAAAGATTCTTGAAGTTTTTGAGTGTAATTATTCACAGTGTTCATTGTTTTAGTCACGTCGTTCCCTCGAGCATCAGTTATTTATTTCATAGAATCAGCATTCTTTCTCTTGAAACAAAAAAGAAGCAAGCCTCAAAGAATCTAGCACTTCATATGCAAATGCCTTTGTTGATCGCGTATTCCCGGTTCTTTTCTTTCTTGTGTTGATCCCTTGAGTATTACTTTGTTTCCTGGTGACGGTCAGGGGGTTAATGACCATTGTACAGTCACTAACAATTACCCAGAAACTAGCTGATCAGAAATCACAGCTTTACTCGTAGGAATGTGTGCTATTTCTTTTGCTTTATCCTGCACACTTCGCCCCAAGACAATCAGTTGTGTCTTGGATTGGGGGGAGGGGGGAGGGGGTGTGGGGTATCCTTATTAAGGCACAAAATGACGACGACACTTTTGTTATTTTTTCTTAGTTTTTAATAAAACTCATTTTCATTAATTTTAATATTAACATTTGTATTCATTTTATTCCCCCCCCCCCCCCCCCCCCCACACACACACACTTCGTTTTTTTAGGACATTACCTCTTTTCCGTTCTTTTTCTTTAGCCTTCACTCTGCTTCTATCTTTTATCTTTTTATCTTTCTTGTTTCTCACATTTTTCTCTGATGTTTTTTCTTTGCATTTCTTTTTTTTCTTCTTCTAAATCTCTAACTATTCTTTCTCACCTTACTTCTCTTTTTCCTCCACTTTCCTGTTTGCGTATATTCTCCTTTAACTTAAAAATTACTTTCTAAATTACTAATTATTATCTGTCGCTTTTTTCCCTTTTCGTCTTGCTTCTTTTTCCTCACTACCTCACAATTTCCTTTCCTTGATTCTTATAGTTTTTTTCTGACATGCCGACCACCTGCAGATATTAACAAAACAACAACATTACAGATCCAAAAAAATGTCAAACGAAACGGCAGTCAATTATGACAAGACTTTAAAACTGGTAACAAGGTTTGTAGAGGAATGTCTCACGTAGCAAAGGGATGTCACATATAACAACCTTTCCTGTAACGTTTTGCATCACATCAGAGGTAGGTATGTTTGTTGTTCTATGCAGTCGTTCGTTGTTGTATGGTGTCGTTCGTTGTTATATGGTGTCGTTCGTTGTTGTATGGTGTCGTTCGTTGTTGTATGGTGTCGTTCGTTGTTATATGGTGTCGTTCGTTGTTGTATGGTGTTGTTCGTTGTTGTATGGTGTCGTTCGTTGTTGTATGGTGTCGTTCGTTGTTATATGGTGTCGTTCGTTGTTGTATGGTGTTGTTCGTTGTTGTATGGTGTCGTTCGTTGTTGTATGGTGTCGTTCGTTGTTGTATGGTGTCGTTCGTTGTTGTATGATGTCGTTCGTTGTTGTATGATGTCGTTCGTTGTTGTTTGTTGAAGTATGATGTCATTCTTTGTTGTATGATGTCGTTCGTTGTTGTATGATGTCGTTCGTTGTTGTTTGTTGAAGTATGATGTCGTTCGTTGTTGTATGATGTCGTTCGTTGTTGTATGATGTCGTTCGTTGTTGTATGATGTCGTTCGTTGTTGTATGATGTCGCTCGTTGTTGTTCGTTGTTGTAAGGTGTCGTTTATTGTCGTTCGTTGTTGTATGATGTCGTTCGTTGTTGTATGATGTCGTTCGTTGTTGTTTGTTGAAGTATGATGTCGTTCTTTGTTGTTCGTTGTTGTATGATGTCGTTCTTTGTTGTTCGTTGTTGTATGATGTCGTTCGTTGTTGTTTGTTGATGTATGATGTCGTTCTTTGTTGTTCGTTGTTGTATGATGTCGTTCTTTGTTGTTCGTTGTTGTATGATGTCGTTTGTTGTTGTTCGTTAATGTATGGTGTCGTTGTTATTCGTTAATGTATGGTGTCGTTGTTATTCGTTGACGTATGGTATCGTTGTTGTTTGTTGTTGTATGGTGTCGTTCGTTGTTGTTCTTTGATGTATGATGTCGTTTGTTGTTGTTCGTTAATGTATGGTGTCGTTGTTGTTTGTTGTTGTATGGTGTCGTTGTTGTTCGTTAATGAATGGTGTCGTTGTTATTCGTTAATGTATGGTGTCGTTGTTATTCGTTGATGTATGGTGTCGTTGTTGTTTATTGTTGTATGGTGTCGTTGTTGTTTATTGTTGTATGGTGTCGTTGTTGTTTATTGTTGTATGGTGTCGTTGTTGTTTATTGATGTATGGTGTCGTTGTTATTCGTTAATGTATGGTGTCGTGGTTGTTTATTGTTGTATGGTGTCGTTGTTGTTTATTGTTGTATGGTGTCGTTGTTGTTTATTGATGTATGGTGTCGTTGTTATTCGTTAATGTATGGTGTCGTTGTTGTTTATTGTTGTATGGTGTCGTTGTTGTTTATTGATGTATGGTGTCGTTGTTGTTTATTGTTGTATGGTGTCGTTGTTGTTTATTGTTGTATGGTGTCGTTGTTGTTTATTGATGTATGGTGTCGTTGTTGTTTATTGAAGTATGGTGTCGTTGTTGTTTATTGTTGTATGGTGTCGTTGTTGTTTATTGTTGTATGGTGTCGTTGTTGTTTATTGATGCATGGTGTCGTTGTTGTTTATTGTTGTATGGTGTCGTTGTTGTTTATTGTTGTATGGTGTCTTTGTTGTTTATTGTTGCATGGCGTCGTTGTTGTTTATTGTTGTATGGTGTCGTTGTTGTTTATTGATGTATGGTGTCGTTGTTGTTTATTGATGTATGGTGTCGTTGTTGTTCGTTAATGTATGGTGTCGTTGTTGTTTATTGATGTATGGTGTTGTTGTTGTTCGTTAATGTATGGTGTCGTTGTTGTTTATTGATGTATGGTGTCGTTGTTGTTCGTTAATGTATGGTGTCGTTGTTGTTCGTTAATGTATGGTGTCGTTGTTGTTCGTTAATGTATGGTGTCGTTGTTGTTCGTTAATGTATGGTGTCGTTGTTGTTCGTTAATGTATGGTGTCGTTTTTGTTCGTTAATGTATGGTGTCGTTGTTGTTCGTTAATGTATGGTGTCGTTGTTGTTCGTTAATGTATGGTGTCGTTTTTGTTCGTTAATGTATGGTGTCGTTGTTGTTCGTTAATGTATGGTGTCGTTGTTGTTCGTTAATGTATGGTGTCGTTGTTGTTTATTGATGTATGGTGTTGTTGTTGTTCGTTAATGTATGGTGTCGTTGTTGTTTATTGATGTATGGTGTTGTTGTTGTTCGTTAATGTATGGTGTTGTTGTTGTTCGTTAATGTATGGTGTCGTTGTTGTTCGTTAATGTATGGTGTCGTTGTTGTTCGTTAATGTATGGTGTCGTTGTTGTTTATTGATGTATGGTGTCGTTGTTGTTCGTTAATGTATGGTGTCGTTGTTGTTTATTGATGTATGGTGTTGTTGTTATTCGTTAATGTATGGTGTCGTTGTTGTTTATTGATGTATGGTGTTGTTGTTGTTCGTTAATGTATGGTGTCGTTGTTGTTTATTGATGTATGGTGTGGTTGTTGTTCGTTAATGTATGGTGTCGTTGTTGTTTATTGTTGTATGGTGTCGTTGTTGTTCGTTAATGTATGGTGTCGTTATTGTTTATTGATGTATGGTGTCGTTGTTGTTCGTTAATGTATGGTGTCGTTGTTGTTTATTGATGTATGGTGTTGTTGTTGTTCTTTAATGTATGGTGTCGTTGTTGTTTATTGTTGTATGGTGTCGTTGTTGTTCGTTAATGTATGGTGTCGTTGTTGTTCGTTAATGTATGGTGTCGTTGTTGTTTATTGATGTATGGTGTTGTTGTTGTTCGTTAATGTATGGTGTCGTTGTTGTTCGTTAATGTATGGTGTCGTTGTTATTCGTTGATGTATGGTGTCGTTGTTGTTCGTTAATGTATGGTGTCGTTGTTGTTCGTTAATGTATGGTGTCGTTGTTGTTGGTTAATGTATGGTGTCGTTGTTGTTTGTTGATGTATGGTGTTGTTGTTGTTTGTTAATGTATGGTGTCGTTGTTGTTTGTTGATGTATGGTGTCGTTGTTGTTCGTTAATGTATGGTGTCGTTGTTGTTCGATTCGTTAATGTATGGTGTCGTTGTTGTTCGTTAATGTATGGTGTCGTTGTTGTTCGTTGATGTATGGTGTCGTTGTTGTTCGTTGATGTATGGTGTCGTTGTTATTCGTTAATGTATGGTGTCGTTGTTATTCGTTAATGTATGGTGTTGTTGTTGTTCGTTGTTGTATAGTGTCGTTCGTTGTTGTTCGTTGTTGTATGGTGTCGTTCGTTGTTGTATGGTGTCGTTAGTTGTTGTTGGTTGTTGTATGATGTCATTAGTGGTTGTTCGTTGTTGTAGGGCGTCGTTCGTGGTTTTTCGTTGTTGTATGGTGGCGTTCATTGTTGTTCGTTGTTGTATGGTGTCGTTTGTTATTGTTTGTTGATGTACGATGTCGTTCGTTGTTGTAAGGTGCCGTTCGTTGTTGTTCGTTGTTGTAGGGCGTCGTTCGTTGTTTTTCGTTGATGTATGGTGTCGTTGTTATTCCTTAATGTATGGACTCGTTGTTGTTCGTTGATGCATGGTGTCGTTCGTTGTTTTTCGTTAAGGTATGAAGTCGTTCGCTGTATTTCGTTGATGCATGGTGTTAATCGTTGTTGTTATATACTGCTGCTGGTTTACGAATGTTTAGATGCTATCAATGTTCTAAAAATATCTTCGTCTTTTTTGTTGCTGTTGTTTGTGTTGTTCCATGTAGCAATGTTCTTTCATTGTCGTTGTGTTTTTTTGTTGCTGTTGTTTGTGTTGTTCCATGTAGCAATGTTCTTTCATTGTCGTTGTTTTATTTTTGTTGCTGTTGTTTGTGTTGTTCCATGTAGCAATGTTCTTTCATTGTCGTTATGTAGTTTTTATGTTGCTGTTGTTGTTTTAATTACTTTCTTGTTCTTGCTATTTAGTTATCGTTTATTGTTGTTATTGTGCATTTTTCCTTTGTATATTGTTGTTTTTTGTTGTTGTCTACGATGCTGTAGTTTGGAACTATTAAACATTATCATATTCCCATACCTTTAACTTCAATGAATGACTCATCCCATTATAATCAAGGGCTCTTCTCCAACCATGCATAAGACTCTGAACTGTTTTCCCCATGTAAGTCGAATTTAAAAGTAGACCTTGTTCTTCCGTGTCATCAGTTTCACTGCAAATTCATTAAAAAGATAGGTAATTATGCATATAGGCAGTACACGAATCGCCAGATTTTAGCTTCAAAGATTAATAACAAAAATAGGAGTTAATACCGTATGACAAGATATATCTCTACAAACCCTGTTACCTACCTTTGATGTGGTGCGTAACGTAACAGTAAAGGTTGCTACGTGTCACATCCCTCTACAAACCCTGTTTCCTACCTGTGATGTAGTGCGCAATGTTACAGCCTTCTCAAAATGCGTTGTTCTCGTCGCTGAATGTGTAGTAGTTGCCGTATAGTTGTGGTACATTGCACTGTACTTGCTGTATAACTAAGTGTGTATTGTTTTCACTGTAATGTAGTTACCGTAGCTATGTTGTTGTAGTTGCTGTTTGCTGCCGCCAATGCATTTTAATATTAATGCTGTTTGTATTTGCTGCTGCTGCTGCATACCGGTTACCAAGAATACTGCAGATTTTCTTGTTTTCCAATTTTGTTAGTACACGTAGTTGTCAAAAGAATTTCAATTTATTAAGTCTTAAGCCTTATTCTCATACCTTCGAATAATGAAACTTTCTTTATTCCATCGCGCCACAAGAAGAAAAAGCCATAAATGACCCCGGGGATCCCGGAAGGTCTGATCTGTCTGGAAGTCATCTTCAAGCCACAAGGTTCACAGGCCATGTGTCTTTCCTTCAATCAACAAGGATCTGCATTAACCTTCTTTCCACTTTAAGCCGTCACCAACACTTTATTTCCAATGTCGTCTTTTCAACTGCAGATTCAACGAACAGTTAATTTGATACACGTATGCAATAATAACAGCACGGCACAGCTACATCAGGAGCGGGATTGGCTCAAATTGTTTCGAGATGGGGGGTTGGGTACGTTGCTTCTAGCTTAATTTGCAAAAAATTCACTACCGGTATTTTCTCTCTTTGGCATCAATTTTGGGGGATCGGTCGAGAAGGGCGTGGCTGAGAGAAAGCGAGGGGTAGGGCTTAATGAGATTCTGTTGTTTTAAAGTTAGAACTTTGATCTCTTATTGTGCTAGGAGCTATGGATGGTTACAAGGGTGGATTCAGCCAAAATTTGGGGGGGGGGGGGGGGGCTAATTGAGTTTTGTCCGTTAACACAACGAAAAACAATTAAAAAAAGCATCTAACTTTAACGAATACTGTCTTTTTTTCTGCTGAAGAGGGGGGGGGGGGGTAGGCTTCAGCCCCCCTTTGCCCACGCCCTTCTCGATCTGCCCATGGGTTACCACCCCATTCACCACCCCTGGAGCCGCCCTTGGCAATTAAGCTTACTCAAAAGATTTATGAATGCATTTTTAAAATCAGGAAAACAACCTTTGGCCTTTATTCTCTGGTAGATCAGATCTACGCGACATGACTTTCATTATATTTCAGATCACGATCAGCAAGCAGGACTGGAACTTAAGAAACTTTTGACTCCCCTCTTCTAGTAAGATTAATTTTTTTTCTTTTTGTAGGGGGGGGGGGGGGGGGGGGGAGGGGGGAGGGTCAGGGGAAATCCCCCACCCCGTGAAAGTTTGAAGTGAAGACTTTCGGAATTACGATTTCCAGTCCCGTGGTGACAAGCGACAGACAAGGTTCAGGTGCCTGCTTAATACAAGTATATAATAAAGTCTGGATTGTTTACCTGAACCCTTCCAAGTGGTGATCAATTAACCTCCTTGTGAACATGCCACTAGCTTGTTTCCTGCTTTGCTTTAGGGCTGTAAGAGCTATAACTCCAACAATTACAAACCTGAAGGATGGAAGTCAGTACACAAGAACATGTACTAGGTATGTTGTCTACTTAGAAACTTCTTCAGAGTTTTTGGCTTTTGTCAATCAGTATTAATTAGGCATACAGTGCCAGCTGATCAGAAAGAAAAATATTAGCCAATCAGAATCAACAAAATTAGCAAAACTGAGGTGTCATCCTAAGTAGCCAAGTGACTCAGGAAACAGGTATTTCTTTAATTTATTTTCCCATTCAATGTCAACTTTCACACTCACCTGTATCTCAAATGTTGGACATTTCAAATCCCCAGGAGGTTTGAGATAACACAACTCCAAGGTTAGTTTTAAATTTAAATGTCAAAAGCTGAAATACAAAATGTGCCTCAATAGCTCACTTTCTATAGAGCTGTTAAGTGTGACGTCACTTGTATAGAAAAACAACTTCTGGGTCCAAACCGAAAAGCAGGTTTTGCCATCCAAAGTTCTAATTGTTTCAGATGGAGGTTAATTCATTGAAAACATTCTTCGTCGTTATATTTTATCAGTTTTTGTGAGCAGTTGGAACCAGAAATACGTCACAACTTAACAGCTCTGTATATTCATGTTGAGTGATCTTGCACAAAGCAATTCAATGCAAGCTCTGGGGAAATGAAAGAATATATTAGGATTACATCATTGTTTCCCCGGAGCCTCGTCTTGAATTACTTTGTACAAGATCACTCAACCAGAATATTGAAAATAGGCTATTATTAAGGGACTAGATCCAGGTGGCTAGGTGCCTCCCCCCAACTCAGAATTTTAAAAACAATAACAAAGAAAGAAGTTACTGGCTTTCAAGGTAACTGCCACCCCCTTGAAATCATCCTAGATCTGCAATTGATTAACAGTTATAAGCCCCACCCCCAAGTTATAAGCCCACCTCTGGTACTTCACGTTCGGAAAATTAAGAAAAAGAAATAATTATTTTCCTTCATCCCAAACTCTTTTCCTTGCTTTTCTCCCCCCCCCCCCCCCCCCCCCCCCCCGCCCTCCCAGTTATAAGCTCTTGACAACCCTCACAAACAAGAAGCCCAGGGCTTGTAACCAAGATTTTAGGGTATCACTAATAAGACTCAGTAGTCTAGAACAAAATGTCAAACACCTTAGCAAGTTAACAAACTTTACAAGTACTAAGCTTTCTCAAATACATAGAGTAAGGCCCTGAAACAACCTCTGGGCTAATCAAAGTCAGGGCAAAGCTGACTCACAGACTGTTCAATTTGGAATTAACTGAGTTTTGTGGAATCAAGGTAGACACCATTTTTCCTCCTCAATTCATTGCTACTTTTTTACCCACCCCCACACATCCAATCAGCCCTACCTATTTCCCAAAAGGTTACAAATACATGAATACCATCACCCTACCACACCCCAATTCTAAACCCTTCAATTCCTGATAACTATATAAATTAATGTTCTTACTATCCCTCTTACACAGCTATGTTAAATTTTAGTGAAGCTCATATGAACTCTGTTACAGCACTGCTTAGCAATAAAACCAAGCTACTGAAATATGTATCTTCCCTGCTGGCAGAGGCTCCTCTTTTTCCGGGGAGGGGGGGGGGAAGAATGCGGTTCCAGTGAAAAAAAGAAAAGGAGACTCTGTCAGCAGGGAAATATATATCCTAAATGCTTGACCATTCAGTTAGACAGTTGTTTCTTTAAATAAATAGAGCACTAAACATAAACTAGAGTCACTGTTTAAATTTTTAATATATCCTCACTGAATAATCATTATCACGTAGCATTCATTAAGTTATATGGGTGAGATATGTGACTGTAAACAGTGAAGGAAATGAACATGAAGACCAAAGTGTACAGACAAGGGGGTGGGGCAAACTCAGGTCCTGAAGCTCCAAATGTGTGTGAAGTAAGACAGGTATGTAGAGGTAATATAAACTGCTCTGTGCTAATTAAATTTGCAGTGGGAATAGTTATAATACTAGCTAAGATTAAACTCCTATGAGCATCTAAAAAAATCTGTACCCCTGTTCTGAAAAAAATCTCTTGATTGCCAAACAATGCTATTGAGCTTAAAGCAAATGTTCTGTAACATGATTGGTCACAGCACTGCCTGATAACTAAAAGAAATCTCCATTTCAACTATCCTATGAAATCAAAGAGATATGTGCTTTGCCTTTTGTGGCTTTGGTCACCAATAAACATTCAATAACATTACTTATTTGCAATCATCTTTTATAATATCTTCTTCTAAATATTCTGGTGCTTTTTTAAGGTGAAGTGTGCAGTTATCTATGATGATATAATATGGGTTCTTTATCAACAGCTCCATGTGGAAACTGTAAAACTTTATAACTTAAAATGTCTACACCACATGAAAGTAAATAACGACAGAAGCAATGAATAGAGAATCTTATCTTGTCACTAGAGCGGTTTTCATATGAGTGGGAAACCTACAGTACTAATTTACAGAATGTATACAGTACAACATGCCATAACATTGACATGGCTTCCCATTGTCTTCCAGTAATTATCCAATCACAATGCGTAGTTATGGCTACCATAAGATATGGTACAGTTACAGTACAGCTACAATTTACCGTATCATTTCCCACTCATACAAAAAATGCTCCATTGTTGCAGGGTTATCACAGACAAAGCAATTCAAGGCAAAGCTCCTGGGAATTAAAAGAATTTTTCATCGCTTTGATTGGCTTATTCACTTACAGCTGTATGTTCGATCAGCAAATAATTATTTGCCACTAGCAAATCATGATATTTTGCTTAACCTCATCCAATAATTGCTTAATATTATGATTACTTCATTATTTCCCAGGGGGCTCATCTTGAGTGGCTCTGCGTAGTCACTCAACCAGAATATTGAAAGTGGGCTACAGCCCAATAGCAGTCAACAGTAATCAGTTAATCGTTGTTATTTATTCAAAATATTTCCCCGTTTCTGATTGGCCCACAGCCCCTGCTTAATTTTTCACAACAAGCATTGACTGACCAAATTTGGAAAGAAAAATCATTCGTCCTATAATTTTTTTAATTATTGGATGATTAACATCATTCATCCAATAACTAAAAGATTATTGGATGATTGAGGTCATCATAGCCACCAAACTAAAATGGCTTCCCAACAGCGAAGGGTTGCAAACTTGTCTGAAATTCTTTCTTAAATGACTGAATTGGGAAAATATTTTTAATAAATAATAAAACAGTTATTGGATTTGGCTATCGTATGATATGAAAAATTATGCATACCTCGAAGAGTGTTATTAGCCTCAGCCTATGGCTTTGGCAGATAACACTCTACTCATCATGCATCATTTTCCATACCATACTCAGCCTTATCCATTAATTGCTAACTGATTGCCGTTGATTATTTCGCTCATTCATCAAGCCAGTACAACTATAATATAGTACAAGATACACATATTTCTTTATAAGTTTAATAGTTTCTACTTCATGCATATATATTTTCTACATTCTTCCCCGGGGGAAGGTACTTTGGGTCGTTTCATACAGGGATGCTCTGCCCAGACTCTCAACCCCTTACCCTTTTCTATACCAAATTTCAGCAAAAAGGTACCCTTTTTTATACATTTTTGCCTGAAAAGGTACCCCTTTCATATACTTTTGAAGAAAATCTACCCCTTTTTATTCCAAAACTCACAAATTTCGACCCCTTTTCTATATGTGCGGCCTGAAAAAAAGTACCCCTTTCGGGCGGAGCATCCCCATATAGTCCATTATAGGGAGTATCCCCCCCCCACCCCAGGCTTTCTTCTTCCCTAATTCATAAGAGTAATAAGTCTATAATGTAGATTACCTTAACTGGTACGGTACACAGTATAACTTAGGAAGGAAAGAAGACAAGCTGTTTTTTGGGCTGTTATTGTCTAAGCAGGCAATATAATGCAATTTCTTCAGGAACGACTTGATTTCTTCAAATGATGATAATTCGGCAAAATCTTCGTTAAAAAGTCCAGTTGTAAAGTCTGTGGAACGGGTCTTTCCGCCTGTACCCTACGACTACAGCTTTGACCATAAATAACAGTATTCTCTGGCACAGTTTCTTGAGAAGTCACTTCACATTTAGCACCAATAACACACCCATGAGACAAGAGAGTATGGCGACCAATCTTACTCTTAGCTTCCAGAATATTATTATCCCCGACTGTTACCGCTTCGCACACACAACCAACCTCAAACACATTATGATTTCCAATCTTCATAACGATTTTTTCACCAGCTTCATCGTCGTCTTCTTTGATAACAGGGTTAATAATGGTGGCTTGTTCTTCAATCAAGTTGTTGTCCCCAATGATTATCGGACCTGCTTCGGCGATTATTCGGGCTTTGGGGTGAATCACCGTTTTGGCTCCAATAGTTACTTCTCCCTTGATCTCTGCCTCTTGACAAACCACGGATCCGGAGCCTATTTTTAGTTTTCTAGGCGTTTGAGAAGAGGATCTTGATGAAGAAGCCGACATATTGTTTCTTCGTCTAATACATTGGTGACCGTAACACTTTTTCGTACGTGATACCGCTGATCAAGAATAAGTTACTTATAATTATTGTTTGACTTGAGAAAAACAATGAAGCTGTTATGGAAAAAGAAAAGGTCATGTTCGAAGATCTAAGAGGTAAAATATTTCAAACATTAAAATCAAGGAAGGCTTGATTATTGGTAAATCATAGGCAGTTGACGTTTGCTTTGTTTCTGCCCCGATCGCAAGATTTCGTGGATTGAAAATCTGGAAAAACTACGACAAACTTTGGATCGGATTTGGATTTCGTGGTTAAGCTTATAAAGTGTTCTTGGTCTTCGTTACGCGTTTGTGCGTCTATAGGATCATCAGCAAGCCCATCGTTGTCACTAGTAATGCTATAATTTAAGAAACCGGGGATCAAAGCAGGAATCATCAAAATGCCACTGCCAAAAACAATGCCTAAAAGAAAACCTTCAAAAGAAGATGGTCGTGTGTATGCAAACAGATACAAGGTCGTGCGGAGACTCGGGAGCGGGAATTTTGGCACAGTTTTTCTCGTCGAAGACATGGCTGCAAACAAAGAAAGGTAGGGGAACTATATTTCTAATCATCTAAGCTCCGATTTCTCATTCAAGGGGATTTGCTTGTGAGGATGTTAAGGTGTTAAATTCACTATATGTTCGATCATTATCCCATGTGTGAAGCCCGACGGAAGCATGTCGCATCATCTTGTATTGGTTTCCTTGACAGCTACAAGCGTTCTTGACCTCGTCTAGATAGCGTAGCTAGACCAGCCAAAAATGCATAATTTTTGCAAATTCGTCTACAATGTTGATTTCTAATTTTTTAATATAAATTAAATTTCAATATAAAAAAAATTGATTGATTGCTCGTACATTTCTCTGTAATTAATTAACCACGATGGCCTAATAAGCTTAGATAATTACTTTGCCCTGCGTTCACTATCCTGTAGTGCTCAGCCAAAACTCATGGCTTGTTTACAAAAGATTTCCAATGAACACAAAACCATCTAATGTCATGTTGCAGTCAGGTTTAATTATTCTTTGCACGTCAAGTTGTTACAAATCCTTGTTTGATAAATTGTTTACATACCAGAAATCTTTTCATTTCTACAGTGTAGTAGCAGTTTTAGAACTCCTGTGTTTTCAGCTGTTTCCTGCTCATGCTATTTATTTTGGATTTTCTTACCTCAAGTCGCAATTATATTCACTTTTTATAAACGGTTTGAAGGAGACCGGTTAAAATTAATAATTTTTTGCTACACCAGACTTTAATTTGTAATTTCCATAATTGTAGTGTATCATAGACAGACCAGGCAATACTTTAAAACCTCTGGGTTTTTGGCTTCCATCAATCATAAAATATGTTATCAGACTGTTTCTAATTTAATTATAGAAGGCATAAACCCAGACATCTTGCGCTGAGTTGTTTGTGTAATGATGAAATAAAATGCCAGAGTATAATATATATTTTTTTGTTTTTTCCTCCCAGAAAATGTCTAAAGGAGATCTATATAGGTGAACTGCACCCTGATGAGACAGTGGATGCAATGAGAGAAGCCAGGATGTTATCTGAAGTAAGAGTGATGCATCACAGTGTTTCCTGATATATTAGCTTAATTTTACAAATAAATAATTTGATTATATAGACCCCTTGCAGCAGGTGGGAATGCAACTCAATTTGGAGGACAAAACAATGGGTTCCAATTCTCAGAGGATTGAAATTCTTTTGTTTTTGTCCTCCAAATTGAGCTGCTTTGACGTCACGTGAAAGGAGTCTATATGTTACCACTGTTCTCCCTGCTATGCACTGATTGAGGCAAAAGTACCAACAGGGAAATCGGGCAATAGCTGTACGTCAATCAAATAAATCCCTAGAGTATGAACCATGAGAAGGTACTGTAGATATATATAGGAATATATTGATTGACAGTTGTCTATTGCCCAATTTCCCTGTCACCACTGTTGCACATATAGCAGTGAAAACAATGGTAAAGCTCAGTAGAGTTAGTCCATTTAACCTTGAGATAGATTTCAGTCAAGCACTCATCTCTCACCAACATATTAATATAATTACCTTGGGATTGATTTCCAGACTTGTTGAGGGATGTGAGTAGAGATGTTTGTTGGTTCTCACTGTGCTTCAAGGGTTTTTCTCTGGGTTCTCCAGCTTAATTTCATCCCTCCGCAAAAATCAACTCCTAAATTCCAAGTGCTGGAAGAAGAGCTAATTTGTAGACCACTGCTGAATCCATCCTCATCATCATCTAAAAAATAATCAATGTATCTTATGTTTTCTTTGTTTATTTTGAAAGTTAAGCCATCCAAATGTTGTGAAGTTCATGGACAGTTTTCCTGACAAGGAAATGTTCTGCATTGTAACTGAATATTGTGAGGTAAGAGAGGCTGGAGATATTAGTGAATCAGATATTTTAATGTCTAATAATATTATTACTCTTAATTATGGGCAATGCAAAATGTCCGCAAATTTCTATGTACCTATACTGTGATATCAATACTCTGGGAGCTACACTGCAGCTGTAGAGCATGAGAGAAGCATTATTTAGTTTAGAAACACAAGCTGTTTCAGAGTGCTTTATAGCTCCCTGCACGGTATATTTGTGGTATGCAGGACAAATCAAGAAACAGCTAGTCATCACATATTTTTCCCCAATATAATGTTGTAAGATTTATCTCTTCTCGGACATAAACAAGTAGGCAATGCATTACTACGCTTCTCAGTTGAGCTTGGAACGACTGCTGTGGCAATTAAGCTTGTGAATTTTCCCCACACTATAGGATGCAATGCTTTTGACGTTGTCCTTGACAACATGCAGTTTTCAACGACAAAACTTTGTGACAAAACTTTGGTCATTCCAAGCTCAACTGAGAAGCCTAGTAATTATATCTCAAATATTCCATTAAATTTGAATGGCAGGGTGGTGACTTGGGTGAGAAGATACAAGCATGGAAGAAATCTGGCAAGACCTTCTGTGAATCATTGATCATTGCTTGGTTTATACAGATTGTTTTGGCTGTGCAGTGTATGCATTCAAAGTAAGTCAGTTACTGCAATTTTTAGTATTCCGCAAACTCAATAGTTATGAGTCTCTCCTTGGAATTTTTTTCACTGCTGCCAATTTTTTGATTGACAGCAGTGAAAAACTAATTTTGTGACAATTAATTGAAATGTTTGAATTCACGTACAGAATATTAAAAATTACAGTAAGCACAAAATGTCAGTGGTACAACATACTGTAGCTTTGAAATGGTTTTCTATCATTTTTGTGTGAATCATCCAATCACAATTATATTAAAACTGCTCTAAGAGTTCTGTCAGAGCTTGATGTCTTACCAAGTGCAGGGTAATAATATATGCAAGAAGAGCAACCCAGATGCCATCTTGGCCGATTTCTGGCTGATTAACGGTCTTTTGACAGTACTTTGTTGTGCATTTGTCGGCCATTTGACGAGTACAGTGCATCCATATCATTGACCACTTTGTTTTGGACCATTTCTGAAACAGAACAAATTCCTAGTTGATGCAATGTATTGCTTGTCTCTTGTTATTACACACAGCTTATAATTCTTTAGTATAAATACAAAGGTGATTATACAAAATCGCGCGCTCTGATTGGTTTTCTATCTCGGATTATCAGCCGATAATCACCTTTTCGGACAAAATGGCTGTCAGCGTGACCGTCGCGCTTTTAAAAAATAAAATATTTTCACTTTCAATATTGTTTGTTCTTTCTTTTTTGAAATAATCACCTTTTTATTTATACTAAAACAATTATTCACCTCAGGCTCAGTGATTATCGATGAATATTTACCTCGCAGCTCGAAGACTCGCCGCTCGGTAAATATTCATCGATAATCACTTCGCCTTCGGCGAATAACTGCTAAATATTGCAAGCACAGCAGCTTCAGTGATCTATGACTATTGACATGATATGAATTTCTTTTAACAGGAGAATTCTTCATAGAGACCTGAAAACAAGGTGTGTTATTGATAACCTACAATATTCCCATATTTACTTGATTAAGCACTGCCCCAGATTAAGCACTGCCTCTGATTAAGTGGTGCATATGAGAGCAACTCATAGGGACCGGCAATCACTCAGAGGAGGTGGGGGGCTGGTTCAATCAGGGGGGTCACTGTCAGATTTTTTTGCACAGCCAGGGGAAAAAAGCAGCAGCAGGATAAATAAGAGGCCAGGAAAAATTAGTTGCAGTAGCCTCCCCCTCCCCACCCCCACTAAATAATGACCAGTCCCTTAACTGTACTTTTTAATTTTTTAAAGGAACATCTTCCTAAAGAATAACATGATAAAATTAGGTAAGCAAGAATATGTTTTGTTGTGCATGCTTGAATAACATGAATTCCATAAAATTCCATAAATCTTGAAAACCCCTGGAAGACCCATGTCAGCAATTTTCAACAAATCTCAAATTTCCATTTTTCAGGTGATTTTGGAATTTCAAGAATTTTGATGGGAACATCAGACATGGCCACAACGTTCACTGGTACACCTTATTATATGAGCCCTGAAGTACTGAAACATGAAGCTTATAATCACAAGTCAGATATATGGTAAGAGGACGTTAGTCTAATATTATTAATATACTAACAGTGCTTTGCAATCAAACACACACACACATAATCATACAACTTGCTGTCATTTGCAATAGGAATTTAGTAGATGTAAATCAAAACAGGGAAGTGTGAGGGATCCCTGAAAGGGTTTCCATGACATTGTTGGTAAATACAAAGTTTCAAGGATATGTGCCTATGGAATGTCACCTTGATTGATGTCCGCCAAAAACCTACTTCATTGGGATGACAGTTCCACACTATCATGCTCTTGAGAAACACTGTATAAGTGAAGAATTAGGAAATGTATGCACATACTGTGTGCAGTTATTAATAAAGCATGAGGAGATAATATCAAATATCCTCCATGGTGGGGTATGGTACTCAAGTTATTATTGTATTCAAATTACTCTGGTACTCAAATTACTATATTTTTTGATTTTTCAGGTCTTTAGGTGCAATATTATATGAAATGTGTAATTTAGAGCATCCTTTTCAAGGACAGGTAAGTTAAAGCAGATTTCATACGAGTGTCAAAAGTCACAGCACACATGGTTACTGTAAAGCATGGACACGGCACCAAATTTTGACTGTTTTCATATACATGGCATGGCACTGTCACAGACATGACAAGGTGCTGTCTGTGCCGTACGTTTTTCATAGTCATATGAAAACTGCTCTATGGAAGCAACAGTAAAGAATGAGGCTTAGAACAATGCCAGGTGATTGATCTCTGACAGCATACATATATTTAGGCTACTTACTGTATCATTCTCTCTTACGCCTTTCCATTTAACTCTTGCTGTGTGTGACCTTGATCACTGCAACCAAATCCCTTTCATTTCCTTTCCACCACCAGCTTCAACTATAACAAGATGAAAAGCTGATGTATTTGTAAGTTATTAGTGTAATACATATCTAACATCTTGGTTGCTAATATGAAATATTTTCTTGTGTTTCAGAGTTTAATGGGTATAATGTATAAAATAATTGAGGGAGATCCTCCTAAACTGTCCACCCAGTACAGCTCAGAATTACAGGGATTATATGAAAGGTAAGTTATTCTTAACCGTGATGTTCCTTGTCTGGCAAAGAACCCCCACCTTTACACATAATGTATTAATTTGTTATATAGCCAGTGTCAAAGTCCATTTTTTTCTCTCTTTCGGCCAAGAGGGTGCCATGTGATATTCATCATAACTATTTCACTGTTTCCTACGTGTAGCAACCATTCTGAATGGGCAACAATTACTGTTTTTTTGTTCTTTAACAATTGATATATAACAAACCATTTACCACTTATTTACTGGGAAAGCAGTGTGTTTTGTGGTCCCTGAATGGTGATGTTTCCCTTGGCTATGCTTCAGGAAACATCTTCATCTTGGCACAACAAAACACACTGTTACCCTCAGTCCCAATCAATAAGTGTTAGTTGTTGCTCCAATCATGTGACTGTTTTAAGCTGATCCAAGGTATAGCAGTTTGCAATGAGAAATGGAAATATTGGAAAACTTTAAATTTGCTGTAACCAGAGCAATATTTTCTTCTGCAAATGGCACCCTATCAGTCATCTTACAATATTAACATACATAGCCATAACACACACAGACACCCTTCTGACACATTCAGTCATCCTTAACTCACCAACTGAAGTACACTCAATCATCTTACTGATGGCTTGCCAATATCTTACACCCTTAATCTACTAACAACCTAAGTAAGGTAATTAGCCGCTCAGGGCTCAGGAATGTGTGCACTAGACGAATGTACAGTCAAACAAGTGTTACAAATTCACACTCTACCTGTTTTGGTAGTAATGATGACACTATTTGAACAGGTATTGCAATGGTACTTATAACAAGAGTTTTCATAGCTATCATCAAAATAATAATTATGGTAAAAAGATAATGACTGCAACAACTTGTGCTGCAGGTTACTTGCGAAAGATCCTAGTAAACGTCCAAGTGGGTCAGAAATCGTCAAGATGGATTTCATTGCAAGTAACATGAAAGTAAGTTAAATATGATGATAATGATGACAGCAACAATAATTATTATGGGTAGTGATGATTAAAAAATTCCACCAACTATGATGTTATGAAATTTCACTCAGTACAGGGGTGGATCCAGGATTTTACAAAGGAGGGTGGATAATGTTATTCAAAGCTCCTTCAAGATAATCATCTATTCTTTAAAATATTCCATATTTTTGATTGTTAACACCACTAAAGAGGGGGGTGGATATCCACCCTATCCACCCCCTGTATCCACTGCTGCATTAACCCAGCTGGCAATTATATATTGTAACTTTAGTTAGTGGATTATGTTAATATATTGATTAGCTGCACACATTTTCTTTATAGAAATTAAGTTTGCAGATGCAGGATAAACTAAGTGTAAAAGTTAGCTTTAAGGCCAAAGGAAGTCAACATCCAACCAGGTAAAGTGGTGGAAAGTACAGATGTAGTCAATTTTATGATGCTTTGGAAAAATGACCCAACACTTTGATTTGTTGGCAGTGTTTTGGTTGATGTACTATAAATTAAATGCTGATGAACATTATTTTGTAAATTATTTTGTAAATTAATAGACCGAAAAGGTCTATTCTTGGTAGACTCTAAGCTACAGTAATAAACTTGAAAAACATCACTCCTGTGTGAGCCATTTCATGACTTATCCATAAGAAAGTATGCAACACGTTAGGATATGTAAGCTAGCAGTAAAGATTGGATGATACCCCAAATTTGCCAATTTTCGGTAGGAATTGAGGATACTTGTACCTGCTCATTGGCCTCTGATATGATATGGAGACAGGCTCAACTCAAATGATGCTGTCAAATAATGTAGCATTAAAATTTATGTACAAGTTGTTTCATGTGGAAAGGCAATAGAAAAAGAATGTTAGATTCTGACACTTACTGTGCATATTTTAGTGTTGAAAGACCTGTAACCAGATCTGGAAGGAATGGTGGGCCTAAACTTTATGAAGAACGAGAGGAACGACCAATGACTCCATGGTAGTATAGATAGTTAGATTGTATTGTATGTATGAAGTTATACCTTTGGTGCCTTGTTGTCCTACAAAACCAAATGAAAGTACCATGACAGGCTTAAAAGCTTGATTCACTTGGAAAGCATTGGGAAGGAGTGTTGAAAGCCTATGTAACTGAGGATTGGTGCAAATAAGAATTCAAGTGGTAGTAATTACTAACTTAATTCATGATTTATGATTTTATGATTTATATAGACAAGTGCCCTTTCTATATGACTGTATATAATCAAAGGCGCTTTACAATCATTGTTTATCTAAAGCTAATAGCCATTCTGAGGGTGAGGAAAAAACTAGGTTGAGCTACCATTGCAGTGCAATGTGGGACTATTTCAGGGGATTAAATAGACATCATCTCGAAAATAGGGGTATATACTATGACAGGCAAGGCAAAGATTTGACCAGACAAGTTTCAATTCTGGCCAGACATTGTCTGACGACCAGCTGGGTACCAGCTGTTATTTTAAGCCCTGTAAAGCTTATATCTGCCTTTTCTTTCTTTTCTTAGGGACAAAATGAAACTGAGAAAAATGAAGAAAGCTGACGAAGAGGCAGAGAGAATAAAGTAAGATTTCCCATTTCTAGAAACTTGCACACAAACATTGCTTGAATGTAACTTTTTTCCTTCCAAGAAAATTTATGGCCAATCAAGGAAATGAAGCTCAGGCACAATGTATGTCACACAAGAAGAAACAGGCAAGTGTTAAAGATACCCAAATGTTTTGTACTTATAACTTCACATATGGTAGTAGGCAACTTCTCCAATATAGCAGTACCGTTTTGGATGGAATAGCTATGATGATTGACATATTAAGATAACAGTAAACTGATGAAGTCAGTGATTCACTGTCAGTCACTCAGTCAGTCAGTCACTTCTTGTGAGGTGATTGTATACTGACCATTCTCCTTGTCTGTGTCCCATTACTCACTATCTCTATGACTATTACAGGGGCGGATCAAGGATTTTGTTCAGGGAGGGGTGCAGGGCACAAAGTCAGCCCAGGGAGGGGTGCAATCCTCAGAATCAAAGAAAGAAAACATTTTGTATAGGTATCTTCAAAGTAGTGGGACAAAGTTTCTCTGAGGGGGTGCACACCCCCTGCACCCCTCCACTGGATCCGCCCCTTTATTATATGGGCCAGCCATATTCCTTGTCATCTCATTAATAACTACCTTACATCACTATTAACTGCATGACTGTCTATCATTTTTCCAATCTACAGAATCAAGTCTCACTACCTTGGGTGGATGACCATCCTGAAGTCTTTGAAGATCCTCATTTCACATTAAACAAGCAAAACTCAGTTGAAGACAGGAGATCAGATGATTTCTCATCAGAGAACACACCTTTGCCAAGGAATGAAAGCAATAGAGCATGGGGAACCAGTGAACAAGGTTTGGTGAATATACTTCTTTAAAATTGCACTCCTTACAATCAGACAATTCCTAACCTATGGGTTCTTGGTTCCCATCAATTACATGCAGCTACAATTATAGTTCTAATTAATTAGTGAAAAACTGAAATTTTAGGCTGCTGAAGTTGTCTCTCTGCTCACAATTAGTTTTCTTTTTCCCGATTCACAAAAACTTATAAATCCTTTGATGGCAAGCATGGAAAAAAGTGCTTTCCTCTTGTGGTTATGATTATATCATTAAAGTATAAAGTTTTACAGTTCTACACCACATGAAAGCTTCAAAAGTACTACTGCTCATGATATCAAAAATTTAAATGATAAAGACATTATTTTAAAGCCTTTTTTTTCTGTGTCAGATAATCCTTATGATCTAACAATGGTTTCGGATATTCCTGAGGATGCCACTTTAGCAGAGACATATTACTCACAATTTGAAGACGAGTTTGAAGCCAGTGATAGTGATGTCAGCGACATTTGTGACAATGAAGAGACTTTGAAGTACACCAGTGATGATGATGATGAGGAAGATGACTTCAGTGCTCTGGTGGATCAAATGGAAAATGCTTTAGAATATAGTGCAACTGAGCTGGATTCATCATTATCAGATGAGATAGTGGGACAGGCATTGTCGACAACTATGAGGGACCAAAGAATGACAAATTTGAGAAAGTATCCTTTTATACTTATGTTTTCAGCTGATACAAACCAAAAAGGAAGGTAAAAACAAGTTGAAGGGGGAGGGAGGTAGGAGGTAGGAGGTAGGAGGGTCAAGATGGTGGGTGGAATGTGTTTTATAATGTCAGGAAGGTCCATTTTCCATGACAGCTCACACCCAGTTTTTTTTAAGCAATTAACTTCTTTTAAAAAAATTAAGCATTTAAAAAAAAAAATCTTTAACTTCATGATTAGAGAGTGTATCAAACTTCTTGGTGAAGACCAGTTCCAAAAAGTATACATCTTTCTAAAAGATGCACGGTTTGGAGAAGACTTTCGAAGTGAAGAGTCTGTTGTAGCTAGTCTGGGTAAAATTGTCAAGAATCCTAGAGACTGTTTTCTAGTGGATCAGTTGCTATTTATGGAAAAACAAGCTGAAATTGCAGCAATGATGTGACAAGAAGGTTGCAACTGAGGAGAATAGAAAAAGAATGAGAATTGTATGATATATCTGTACTGCCATTTGTGACAAAGTAGCTTGTCTCTTTTGTAGAGAAAAAAGCCACTTAGTTCTGGAGTTGGAGAGAAAAAAGAGAAATTGCATGATGCAGTTTGCTTGTGTTCAAAAAAGCTGATCTAGAAATCACCTGCAGTTTTGCAGGCAAGAGGAAGAGAGAGAAATGAAGTTCATAATAAAAAAAATGATACGATTTTAGACAAGAAAAATGGCCAATCATTTTCAAATACGAAATAAACAAAATATACCATTCAGTGAAAGAACAGTGACTTCATATATAATATATTTTGGGTTTTTTCAAACCCAATGTTTTTGGCACATCAGTGCTTGTGTGTTTCATAGTCGTCATAGACGGTTTAAGTTATTTTAAGAGTGTGTAACAAGTGTGTTTATATAAAAAATCTTTGAGACAATAGTTTGCTACGTCATCCTTGAAAAGCATCATCAGCGGTCATCAGCATTGAAACTAGATTCTAGGAAGGCAGACAACACTAGCTTAATAGTACATGTTATTCTACTTTCATAGATTTTGCCTAGAACAAAATAATTATACTGAGCAGGTTGCAGGAAAGTGTAGAGAAACTGTAAATAACTATTTTCAAGTCTACATTATTGATAAATTTCAATGAATTGATTTATAATAAAATGAAAAATGATTGATGAAAGTTATATTATATATTGTTGAACTTTGTGCATTACTGGTTTCTTCATCTGTTTTATGTCTTTGTTCGTTTTTCTGTCTGTCCATTACTTATTATACAAAAAGCTCACTTACTAATTACTCAAAGCATTCAAATTACTAAAACAATCTCACTTTTGCACATCTGTTTATTGCCTTGTATCTTTGGTACTGTTGCTGAGAATCAACATTTAACAGTTGATAGAATTGTATGCTGAATTATGTTTTTATCATATTTTTATTTGATCTCATTGATTTGCAATTGATTCCACAGGAAAAGAGGCGGATGGAGCAATTTCCAAAAATGAGAATTTCCGCCACCGCGCGGTCATCGAAAAATTCAATTTTGGGCTTATTTTGGCAAAAGTATTTATTGAGCAAATTATCAATTGCTAGACTCTCTTTCTGTCCTTTTACTAATATCTGAATGATTTGCAATTGATTCCAGAGAAAAACAGGTATAAATGAAGGAAGTTCAAAAATGAGAATTTCCGCCGAGCGTTCATCGAAAAATTCAATTTTGGGAAAAATATTTTATGAGCAAATTATCAAAGGTTACACTCTCTTTCTGTACTATTACTAATATCTGAATGATTTGTAATATTGATTCCAGAGAGAAACAAGCATAATTTAAGCAAGTTCCAAAAATGAGAATTTCTGCCAACGCGCGGTCATCGGAAAATTCAATTTTGGGCCAATTTTGGCAAAAATATTTTATGAGCAAATTATCAAAAGTTACACTCTCTTTCTGTACTATTACTAATATCTGAATGATTAGCAATTGATTCCAGAGAAAAACAGACATGATTTAAGCAAGTTCCAAAGATGAGAATTCTGCCATGGCGTGGTCATCAAAAAATTCAATTTTGGGCCCATTGCATCATGGGAAATTTCTGAAAAATGGACAGGGAGTATGGCCATCCTAACATTTTTGATATTTTTTATAAATGTCAAACACTTGGTCTTACTGCGACAATATCACACTGAGGGTATAATTTGTCTATAAGGGAATTATTTTACTCTGATTCTAATCATGATAAATGAGAATAATAAATGATTCTATTCTTATCTGGGAAACGTCCGACAAATAGTGCACGCCTCTACTGGAAGAACCGAAAAGAGCGGGAAAAGTGGATAACCTCAATCGGAAAACCGAGTTCTCCGGTTTCGGACGCTTTTTCTGGTGAAATGGTAAGCACCCAAGTCGACGTCGTCGGCAAACCGTTTTAAAAGTTATAAAATACAGATATACATGTATTCACTTACTCATTTACCTGATTGTTTTTTGGTCCAATGTTGGACGAATCTTGAATATGTCTTGAGCGAGAATCCTCCTTCCTAAAAGTAATTTGTAGGCAGAAAGAGTTTATACATGACATCAGGGAAATTCAGGGATGATTTTTTTGTTGTTGTTTTTTTTGTTTTTTTTTTTTTTGTGGTGTGAATTCCCTTCCGACGCCGCATCCCCCCCCCCCCCCCCCCCCGAAGGCATTTCCGAATCCTCCCTGAACACTGTGAGTAAAGTCAACTCATCCACAAGGAAGAAAGACTTTGAAGGCGCGATACCCCAAAGTGAACTTATTTACACTTCCGGTTGACATCGCTGTCGTAGATTTTGCAAATCTTAAGGTCGCTTATACGACAATAACATGACTTTTGGAAGGCATATTGTTTATTTGTGGCCCGAGTGGCATCAATTTTGGGCCCGAGCGCAGCGACGGTGCAAACGATGCTACAAGGGCCACAAATAAACAATATTTACGACAAAAGTCATGTTATAATAAATAATATACAAGACCAAATTATACAAAGTCTTCAATATCAAAAGTTAGAATCTTAATAAAACATTTTCATTCAAAAATAAAGTTTTTATACACACAAAACAAGAAAACATCAAACGCAACCGCTTTGAAATGGTTTCCTTAAGATCTGGCTGGTTGACAGCAGTCGATCGTATCAGATCAATCGGATCGAAGCAGGGCAATAAATGCATGTGCAGCCCGCGCGCTTGGCGTTTGGCCCGCTAGACTAAACGTTTTAGTGAGGGCCTTGTATATTGATGATAATACGACATAAAGAAACCACTTTTATTATCAAGCATTGATAGCTAGGGACAAAAATAAAGTTGCGAAAGGGTAAAGGCTAATCAGTAGCGTAGCGAATTCAAATTTTTTGAAATTAATGTTTGAATATATAAAAACGTTTGGTTTCTGTTTTTTTGGTTTGCTTTTTTATACTGGGTGCCTGGGTGCCCCCCACTTTCAAGGTCCTCGCTACGCCCCTGAGTCTAATAGAATACTGTCAATCCAATCAATCGTACTACCTTCTGTGTATCTTTTCAAGGAGTGTTTCCCATTTGCCTTTATCACAGGGAACCCCATTTAAATAAAAAGTTATAGGGGAAAATACAAAAAGGGACCAGACATTTATTAGAGGGGGTGGGGTGGGTCATTTTAATATAATTTTGCCTGAAAAGGTGGACCTGTTTATTCCACTTCATAAAAAAGTAGCCTCCCAATAATGTGTACATGCAATGACAAGACCCACCCTCTAAGTCACATTAAGATTGGGAGAAAATTTACCTCGCTATTCACAGCAAATAGCGATAATAAATTTGAATATAAATTCAACCTGTTGTTGCTCCCTTCAGATCTGATTTTTCTTTTGCAGAGGAAAAAATGAAATGCACAAAAACACATCACCCCTCAGAAGTGCTTGCATCAATTATTTATGCAGCCCTGCCTTTTTGGCCGAGCCCACCATCTCTAATAAATATCCGGTTGCTAAGATAAAAAAAATCCACTTTCATTTATATTATGTATTTAAGGTATAATAGTGTCCTCCATAACACAAGCGAATATAATTTTCCTAAGTCTTCTATATATGTACTAAGAAATACTGCTGAGGTTTCAGCCACAGCCTCCCCAAACATACAGGCACACCCATCCAATATGTGCATAGATCCTACATAGTTATATCACCAGCATACTGTCAATGGAACAATAACAACACTAAGATGACCACACCCATCCAATATGTGCATAGATTCTACATGGTTATATCACCAGCATACTGTCAATGGAACAATAACAACACTAAGATGACCACACCCATCCAATATGTGCATAGATTCTACATGGTTATATCACCGGCATACTGTCAATGGAACAATAACAACACTAAGATGACCACACCCATCCAATATGTGTATAGATCCTACATGGTTATATCACCAGCATACTGTCAATAGAACAATAACAACACTAACATGACCACACCCATCCAATATGTGTATAGATCCTACATGGTTATATCACCAGCATACTGTCAATGGAACAATAACAACACTAAGATGACCACACCAATCCAGTATGTGCATAAATCATACATCATTTGATCACCAGCATGACAATGCCAAGATGCTGGAATGCACCGGATGCCAAACCAGAACAAAATGTTGCATTATGAATGAACAAGCTACAAGCTACTAGAGTGCATGCCATATATAAAAGTATTTTATAATTTTGAAGTTATGACTATTTAGTTGCTCAAATGCCTATGACACATCTGACAATATTCTCAGTATAAATTCTACATGAGGTGAGCTGTTGTGTGGCCAAAAAAAAAAATATACAGTTTGAGTGATGCGCCTTGAAGTTATAAAGATTTCTCCATGCCATATGCTAATAACTGTGACGTCAGGGAGTCATTTATGTTTATTAGTTGTTGCTTGTAATTTGATACAATGGCTACTATGTGAAAGCTAATTTTCAATAATTTGTTTGAGAATTGTAGGTAAAACAATTATGAATTCGAAACTCAATTTATCTGTAGCAGTTAAGTTTTGTATATTAAATGATTACTCCCCTGACGTCACAGTCATTAGCATATGGCATGGCATTTATTATATTTTTTGTGAACCTACTTTTAACATGCAAATGAGCATGCGTGTATAGAATAGTATGTTAATGAGGTGTGCGTGTAGCTACATGCTTCAGTAACTCGCTCTCTTGGCTTAAAATAATCAACATGTAAAACAGATGAGTGAAAACGAAAACATTTATTGATTTGCTCATATGAAACAAACTGCTGTAAGAACAAAACTTATGCATAGCCTATTTTGCCATGCATTGAAATACTCGTTCCTCCCGAGTTTCAAAACTTCTATGCATTATTTTTGTCTATTTGTTTGTCGACTTTTTCCAGGACAAGCTAGCTATCAACTCACTAGCTTAACTCATTACTAGCATGGTATTTTATACACATGCTCATTTGCATGTTAAAAGTGGATTATACAAAAATGTTCTACTGTGTCCACACACGCAGTAACGTCATCAGTGGCTTATTTGCATATAATAACTTTTAATATCTCTGCAACAAAAAGAGATTTCAAAACACTGTAAAAGCCATTCTTGGTTTCTAAAACTACACTTTCATATTAGCTCTCAATCTGAAAGAAGATTTTTTTCAATGTGTATTTATTTAAATAATTTGTTGCCAGCTTAAATAAATGCTTTTTAACCAATATTTAAATCATATAATCATCAAAACTATATTTTCTTGTAGCTTTTCTTGCTGAGACTTGAAAATATTTCGCCATATCCACGCTGCTTTTAAAGTACTTTCAAATTTGCATGATCTTTCATAGAAATATTCTTTCTGAACGGTGAAATTGTTACAATGAAGCAAATTTAAAGTGCTTCTTGCAAGAGTAAACAATTGATAACAACCAGGAACAACATCTCAAACTTATCCCAAGCTTTTTGAATTAGTTATGACTAGAACTGAATATGAATTCTGTACTTACAAGAGTAGAGAAGTTCTTGATTTCATCCCAAATGGCTTTACTTTTCTTGTTTGTTTGTTTGTTTGTTTGGCGGGCTACCTGTAGATGAAGACCGTCCATTCCTCCTCCCTTTTTATCACACAGGGATCCCAAACGTAAACCAAGAGGCTAAGTAGCCAACTTGTAACTTACAGATGTGAAAAATCGGTAGTACGAGAGGCCTCTAATTACTTGAAGGTAAAGACTGACAGTTTTGAGATTATCTTGTTGGTATATACTAAAAAAGTTATATTCTCAACAACCTAGGGGGCTTTATGATCAAAATAAAAAAAATATTTCTAATTAATTCATATTTGTTTCAAGACCCCTCTTTTCAGGTTCACTAAAATCTCAAGTCCCCCATTTTCTTACTCACACCCCTCCCCCTCCCTACAATAAATAATTAATGCACGGTCCCTAAGTATTATTTTGACCTCAACCAATCACGTCTCACTACGTATACCACGTAATGTTGATAACATCTAACTTAAAAGGCTGTTCAGAAAATGTGATTCTTTCATCCACTGAAATTAAGCATTATTTCTTTTGTATCATATGTGCTGTGTACAGTTATAAAGCACGTGCACGCGGGGATTTGCATGCAGAACACGAGAGAAGTGTCAGTAGAAGCACTATTCTCACTGCTACCACTGTTGCGAATATATGAGAATCTATTAGCATATATGATCATTTCTTTATCTCTTTTGACCTGCATAGGTCGATCGTACGGTATCCTGTGCACTGATATAGTATTTTAGTGGTCGTCTCGCTGTGCTCCCCCTCGACCTGCGGTTACTCTCCTTATTTCGCTTTTTTCCCACCCTCCCCTCCCTTGTGTTGCTGTGGTTCTTTGGAGAGCTCCGCAAGGTCTGCTTCCATAACTCATCTATGAGCACAGTGGAACCAGTGAGAATGCTTTAGACTCGTAGCCGAGTGTTTCTCAACCTTTCTCGAGTGTTCTGACAATCCCCAAGTGCTTTATAACTTTACACAGCACAGCAAGCAATGCAAGTTTTTATAAAACACAAATGCGCGCGTGTGCTGTGTACTCTCATAATGCATGCACGTGACATCAACCAATCAGAAAGCCAGATTTATCAGTATAATAATTATTTTGTAAAGATTCATAGTTCGCGTTGACGTACTGGTTTAAGTTGCAATAGCGAAGCGTACAGTTACTATTAATAGACCAAAACTCAGACAAACAAACCAAAACTGAATCTCGAGGGATTCATAAATAGTCATTTTCTTTTGTTTTGAATGCAAGAATGCAAAGAAGAAATTATAAACTCAGACAAACCTGAATACTGACGTCATATGTGCGCTTCGCTATTGATGCTTGACTGAGAATCTGTTACCATCCTGTTTTATTGGGTAGCAGGCAAGAGTAGCTCCAGATGGAGTATCTGCACAGCACATGCTGCCAAGGTCTAACATAGGTTATATCTTATTTCCTTAAGGCTGGTTTTCACTTGCTCCAAGTAGATATCTCTGATCTGAGACTCTGACAAAGTCACGAGCGTAAAGGAAGTGAAAAACAAAAGAAGCGAACCTCAAAGTCGCGAGAGGTCGACTTGTTCCTCTTGCAGGATTTTCATTTGGGTTTTTTCGCGCCAAAAATGGCGTGTATTTCTGTAGCTCGAGCTAAGTTTTCGTACTTTGACAAACTGAAGAGTGCGAGCGACCCGATTTTGGGTCGCTAGAATTGGCGGGAAACAAGAAACCAGTGCATGGTCCGGAGCAAAGTTCATAGCTGGTTGGGCTGCCTGTACTTTATTCAGAGCGTGTGAACTAATACGGACTTTGCGAAAGTCTAGGTTCTCACCTGCGACGGATCTAGTCGGAATCGAGGGCTGCTTATGACGAAGTGAAAACCAGAAAACGAAGTTGGGATCGGAGTCGCAAGTGAAAACCAGGCTTTAGTATGTTAGTTCATCACTGAAAAGTACTCATTATAATACTTAATTTCAACAATACAAAACAAGTATTTTTGCGCCATTCAGTTTGATTTGTTACGAGCTTCAAGGTAAGAAAGGGTATCGATCGAGACCAAAGTGCACGCGGGAGTGAACCTGATATCCCAGTGTATAAGGGAACGATCTTTCTCTTAAGGTGGAGGGGGTGGTGGAGGGGGTGGAGGTTCTCAACATGATTGAAATTGATATTGATTATATTTATTTCATCATTATAAAATCCTTCAGGAGTAGCGAAAAAATTGACCATTTAAGCTACGCAATACAATAACCAACGCCTAAACTATATGGAAGCGCGCGCAGAGCAATACACCGATCCCGAATTCATTGTTCTACCTCCTTAGTTACTGTTGCTACGTAGGACAAGCTAAAATGTGTTTTTGATATACAGAATGGAACAGAAACCGATTGTTGAAAATTGTAAATGTCTGTCTTAGAACAAATGCATTGTAAAGGTACATTAAGAAAAAACTCGATAACTAATTAAAAAATTACTTCTGAGTTCGAGTTCGTTTGATGGACATTCTATAATGTTTGGTGGTCACTCTAGAAAAGCCGGAATCGGTGTAGGCGCGTGGAAATATATACTAGACGTACTTATACAATGGTTTCGAGTGGCATACAGTGGAATATCCCACGAGTCACTTGTAGTTTCTAGTATACACACGATACACACAAAGAAAATACAAGTGACGACTGGGATATCCACAGTGTGCCACGAGAAACCATTGAATAACCATTTTATCCCACACCATAGAAAATACAAATGCGTATATTAAATGCGCAGGGCATGATGGGAAGGAAGAGTGAAATACTGACGAATATACAACGGCTTTCCTGTTTTCTGATTGGCTGTATTTTCTATAGTGTGGGATAAATAGCTGTAGCACGCATAATCTCTACGATGGTAGTTATATGGCTAACTCGATGGATCAGACTTCAAAGGGTTTGTATTGTTGAAGTTGGGCATTCTTTACTTTACCGTTCTTATTTATGAATGCTTTGGCATTGAACTGAGGATAACCCTGCGTAGATCATTCTGTAGTTAATAAACACAACGGTATTTTACGAATTCAAAAAAGGCCTATTATTGGCATGATCGGAGAGGCGTCCGTTCCCTCCCATGTGGTCCTCTTGCTATAGAAGGTGTAGCCATGTGTCATGCTCATCTAGGAAGAATCTAGTCTTGTGTCCTCTTGCTGTAGAAGGTGTAGCCATGTGTCATGCTCACCAAGAAACAATCTAGTCTTGTGTCCTCTTGCTGTAGAAGGTGTAGCCATGTGTCATGCTCACCAAGAAACAATCTAGTCTTGTGTCCTCTTGCTGTAGAAGGTGTAGCCATGTGTCATGCTCATCAAGAAACAATCTAGTCTTGTGTCCTCTTGCTGTAGAAGGTGTAGCCATGTGTCATGCTCATCAAGGAAGAATCTAGTCTTGTGTCCTTGCTGTAGAAGGTATAGCCATGTGTCATGCTCACCAAGAAACAATCTAGTCTTGTGTCCTCTTGCTGTAGAAGGTGTAGCCATGTGTCATGCTCACCAAGAAACAATCTAGTCTTGTGTCCTCTTGCTGTAGAAGGTGTAGCCATGTGTCATGCTCACCAAGAAACAATCTAGTCTTGTGTCCTCTTGCTGTAGAAGGTGTAGCCATGTGTCATGCTCATCAAGGAAGAATCTAGTCTTGTGTCCTCTTGCTGTAGAAGGTGTAGCCATGTGTCATGCTCATCAAGGAAGAATCTAGTCTTGTGTCCTCTTGCTGTAGAAGGTGTAGCCATGTGTCATGCTCATCAAGGAAGAATCTAGTCTTGTGTCCTCTTGCTGTAGAAGGTGTAGCCATGTGTCATGCTCATCAAGGAAGAATCTAGTCTTGTGTCCTCTTGCTGTAGAAGGTGTAGCCATGTGTCATGCTCATCAAGGAAGAATCTAGTCTTGTGTCCTCTTGCTGTAGAAGGTGTAGCCATGTTGCATGCTCTTATATCCTCTTGTTGAATGAATCCGTTACAATATATCATCCCAAGTGCTGTCAGATGTCGCTTTATACTCTCTTTTCTTGTATCCCAAAAGGTCTTTATTTTTAAAGTTCCAGTGATGATAATATAGCTTCTTAACAATAGGAGGCACTGGTTCACACTTTGCAAGCTTTGCAATTTCTTCATTATACTCCCACTGCTTGTGCTTTGGTCTTTGGAAATGCGCATCACGAATTTGCATCCCTTTGGATATTTTGTCTTGGAATTCTGTTTCCTCATTTAAGGGTATCTCTTCTTCTATCTTTAGCATTACCTTTTCGGAGAGAAATGCAACCAAGAGACGAGCTTGTAGACTGTACTGCGGGAAAAAACACCCTTCAATTCCAAAACCAATAAATGACAGCGAAGGATACTTGATATTAAATATATGCTTGTAAAGATGTGTTATGCGATTGTTCTTTACGGTAACCCCACATTCGTTGGTAAAGAAAGGAAAGGAAAGGTCATAACCAGTGCAAAAAATGATGACATCTGCCTGTCTAGTTTGGCCATCTTGGAAATGAATTGTCCCATCATCAAAGACTTCCTTTACATCTAGATGCTGCTCGACATTGTCTGGCAACTTGTGAGTGATTCGGTCATGATGATGGCTTAAATAAACAGCATGAGCACTGTTTCTTAAATCAATGCAAATGTCGACGCCTGAAGATCTCGCACCCAGTAACAAAACCCTTTTGTCTTTGTAGTCTTCTGGGTGACGATAACTTCGGCTGTGCAGAACAAGACCAGGAAATTCCTCTATTCCAGGAAGTGGTGGAATTTTTGGCACCTTCCTATTAAGCAATAAACAATTGTAATTGTGGTTCGATGTAATTGTGGTTCGATGTGTGTGCATGCTTGATAATATATTGTGAGATGGAGGGGGAACCTCAATAATTCCACGCCTGTATTAAAGAATTCTTGTCATCTACAATGCACTGCGCGCCTATATCATTGTTTAAATACGAAATTTGCACTGCGGATTATTGCATTGTTTTTGGCACGCAGTGCATTGTAGTTGACTAGGATTCTATAACCTTTCAATATGATAAAAAAAAAACACTGATTGAGATCTAGACAATTTGGCTTCCACTAAGCAACCTAAAACAAATAATTCATTCATTCTAAACTGTTATAAATTTCATGGACTATGCTTCAGAAATACAAAAGCAGGACTTTTCCATCTCATACTAGTTATGAGTTATTAGAAGTTTTTGTTTCTTGGTAATTGTATAAAGTGTTGTAAAAAGTTTCATCAAGCAAGTTTTTTTTTCGAAAACAAATTCTGAGCTCCTGGAAAAATTTGAAGAAAAAAAAGAGAACAATTTGTTCGATGAAACACTTTACAACACTTTAGCTATGAGCTGTTTATTTTACATTTTTGCTTTTTGGTTTCTTGTTTGTTTAATTGTTTTTTTGGGCTCGCCGTTCATTGGAAAATCCTTGAAAATAAAAATAAAAATATATATATATATCTTACCCAATACAACAAACAACTGCATCAAAGATGGATGTGGTCTCCTTTTTACTTCTTACATCCTTCACAGTGACTTCCCATTTTTCCTTGGTATTTTCCTGCAGCTTTGGAGTGACTTTTACTACTTGGGTGTTAAATTGAATGAGGTTCCTAACCGAAAAATGGTCGGCATAGTCTTCTAGATGCTTTTGTACTTGTGCATGAGTCATGTAGGAGATTACTTCATCGGGGAATGGAAAATCTGGAAAACCCATAACTTGCTTTGGAAGGTTGGTTCTGGAAAATGGACAGCATTCAAACCACTAAGAATACCATTCAAACTGTTTTCTCTAAAAATGCATGCATTCACTTTTTTGAAGGGGAGAGGAGGGCCAAAGGAATGAAGGAGAGAGTCATCCAATTTTTACACTGCTAAAAAGGGAGGGTTATGGTATTTTTATTCAATCCAAAGTTCTGCCAAGACACATCAGTGGCCGATGAAAAAATATCCCTTAATCAGTGTTAACTGTTTGTACCATCACTGTAACCTTGTATGTAACATACAGGGGTGAGAGGTAAGATAACAATGTACGAGGGTTGATTTGGACCGTATCACCACGTCACCCCGCACGCAACATGTCACGCAACAAAAACAATGTTGTAAGTTGTGGCTGCTTGTCGAAAAAAGTTGAAATTGCTTCTACTTTTTGCAACGAATTTAGCAACTTGTTTGAATTTTTTTTGATGGCTTCTTAGAAAGCGTAGCTTTTAATATTTCAGTTCACAAAACTGTGGGGATCTATAGTACATTATTTTCGAGTTAATGAAGCATCAAACTAGCAAATACAAGTAGTTTTATGAAAATATGCTGGGTTTAAGACTCTATTCACTAGGAATGTTTCGTCTTCGATCTTCATCAAAGCTGTATATTCAAGACACCATCACATGCGTACTTATCATTGTCCTTTCTTCCGTAGAAGATGTCATTCAGTGCTTGCAATAATTAAACACGAAACCATTGCTGGTAAATACCAGAACGCCATTTTGTCAACAAAGGGATGTTCGCTTGCAGTGATAATAAAGTGCTTTAGAACAATCTATCGAAGTCCTTCCCTCAAAAATTGAAATATCTAAGTCTTTGTGTAGCTTCTAGTGGCAGTTAAGACTAATGTCGGCCTTGGAAGTAGCAATAAAACCCTTTTAAAAACCTCAATTTCTCGCATTCAATGACCTGAACTCGAAGCTTCGGTTGAACTAACATAACTGGTCCTGTACAGGTATATGATCGTACCATACTGTGAAATGGACTCAGAAAAAAATTCTGAGCCCCAGATAGGAATCGAACCCACGACCCTCCGTATACTATAGTCGGACGCTCTGCCACTGAGCTACAGAAGACTCTAATGACGAGTAAGGTCGTTAGTGTGACAAACGTCACATATGTATATGCTACAGTCACAGATATGTCTAAGGAAATATATGCTTAACATGATATGCGTATGATGATGGGCCGTGTATGTCGTACCATAGGCTATGAAATGTGTATATGATCGTACTATACTGTGAAATGTGTATATGATCGTACTATACTGTGAAATGTGTATATGATCGTACTATACTGTGAAATGTGTATATGATCGTACTATACTGTGAAATGTGTATATGATCGTACTATACTGTGAAATGTGTATGATCGTACTATACTGTGAAATGTGTATATGATCGTACAATACTGTGAAATGTGTATATGATCGTACCACACTTACTCGCACTGGCAACTACTTTTAATCAATATCCACATAAAGACTTGCCTACCTTAAATTACAATATACTTTGCAAGGTATGGTTACTCCATTGTCGTCTAGTCCTGTTTTCTCGTTGTAAGCCCAGGTTCCTCCGACAGAACTGGATTGTTCGTATATTACAGCAGTGAAGACATCTGGCTGTGCAGCAAGGTATCTTCCAATGCATAAACCTGCAGCGCCTGCTCCTATCACAGCGACTTGAATCATTTTCAAGAACTGGATTATTTTCAGCTCTCACCTTCGTGATCGTGGAGTTTGAAGGGACTGGGAACGAGTGTAGAAACCCCATCACATGATTCCACAGGTAGCCCAAGCTATGGTTCTGAATATATATAGAGAGAATTATGGCAGATCAAAAAATGTCTTAAAAAGAAAAGAATTAGCAATTTTTTTTATGAAAGCCATGGGTAAAACAGTGATGCTTTCCAAATTTAGTTCATCTTTACCAGTTAGGTTTTGTATATTAAATGATGGCTCCCCTGATGACACAGTCATTAGCATATGGCATGGAAAACCCTTTATAATTTCAATACGCATCACTCAAACTTTATAATTTTCTCTGGTCATTGAACAACTCACCTCATGTATAATCCATACTGAGAATATTGTCAGATGTGTCATATATAGGCAACATAAGTTCCTGCAAAGGGGAATACACATCACTGCAAGACTTCTAGCATATCTCGGAAGTGAGTAAGTACTTCATGTAGTGGCTACTGTCATGAGATTTGAATTTACATGTTTGTATTAAAATACCATAAATTTTCCACCCTATTATTAGATTATTGGCAAAAATAGTTTTGGATAAGGTGATATCATTCACCTTCAAAGGTTATTAATATCAACACCCTGAAACAGCCTGACTGGGCTGATCAAAGTCAGGGCACAGCTAACTCACAGATCGAACTGGCCCTGAAACAACCTGGACAAAAACCCTCAAATCAAGGAAGAGCAGGGGCAGATCCAGGGGGGTGGATTGGGTGGCTAGCCACCCCCTCTTTGCAGGGCTTAAAACAGGAAAAATAGGTGCACATACAGTAGAACCTCTATCTTACAGACATTCAAGGGCTGGGGGAAAATCCATAAATATATTATACTAGAGGTGTCAGAGATATCGAGTTATTTTTACAAATAATGAATTATGATATGAATTTTGCATTGCCTGGATCTAAAGAGTTGTCCACAACCCTAGACCTATCCTTTTAATATTTTTTTAGAGTTAGCCACCCCCCTTTGTAAAATCCTAGATCCGCCCCTGAAGAGACCTACAGTACAAACTCTGGTTGCTATGCCTGCCAATGCAAAACCCATTTTGATCCATTTAACGTGACACACAAAACAAAACAAACATTAATTTCATTATAATTTTAAACCCTAAAACTACAGTCTTTACATACACCTCTGGGTTGCCTTATAGTTCATATGGTCTAATAATAATAATAATAATAATAATAATAATAATAATAATAATAATAATAATAATAATAATAATAATAAACTCTTTATTTAATGAGGGTGACACGGAATAGTTAAAAACTAATAAACTAGTGGCCTTCTATTTAGTGTATAGCATTTTAGAGTGTGAGGAAAACCAAAGAACATTAAAAAATCAAAAATCAAAAAAAGAAACCCAAAAATACCCATTAAACTCTAGCCAAGAGGTCAGACGTGAGTGCACTACGGCTAAACGACCCTGAATTTCATTTTTTAATTTGGATTCTAAAACAATTTTTACCTATCTCATTGAATCAGATTCTATATCTTCCCATGTACTATTAGATGTTGCTTTATATTCTCTGTCTTTATACCCCATAAGATCATTAAACCTATAGGTCCAGGTGTGTTCATATAAATTCTTAACAATTGGATGCATTGGATCACACTTGGCAAACTCTGCAAGCTCTCCATTATAGTCCCATTGTTGTGCTCCTAAGAAATGAGCATAATGAGTCTTATTATTCCACTTTGACATCTTCTCTTCAAAATCCTTTTCTTCCACTGAGAGCATTTCTTCCTTGGAAGGCAGTGTCACCTTCCCAGATAGAACTCCAAGCACAAGTTGAGCTTGAAGACTGAATTGTGGAAAGGGACAGATTCGGATCCCTAAACCAATGAATGACATGGAAGGATGCTTAATATTAAACAAATGTTTATAAAGATGTGTTATTCGATTGTCTCTCACAGTAATGTTGCAGTCGTCAGTAAGGAAAGGAAATGAAAAGTTGTATCCAGTGCAAAAAATGATGCAATCTGCTTGTCTTGTTTGGCCATCTTGGAATAAAACTTTCCCATCTGCAAAGACTTCTTTGATGTCTTGATGTTGTTCAAGGTTGTCTGGTAACTTGCATTTGAATTGCTTACCATGATGGCTTAGATAAACAGCTTGTGCACTGTTCCGTAAATCTATGCTGATATCAACTCCAGAAGCTGCTGCACCCAGCAAAACAACCTTTTTGCCTTCAAAACCCTCTGGATAACGATACTCATGGCTGTGCATCACACGACCAGGGAATTTATCTATGCCAGGAATTGGTGGTATTTTTGGCTCAAAATAATGGCTGTGAACGAGAAAAATGAATACATTCATTAATGGTCTTTAGTTGTACAAAGTGCATTGGATATCAATGAAAAGATAAAATATTTATAAACGAAACTGTTTCTTCTTGCCAGTTAACTGTCCAGATGTAGGTACAATACAAATACCTAGTAAGTACCCTCCCCACCAACTGGCCCCCCTGGCTCCCTGGCTAGTAAACCCATTTGACCTACCAACCCAGGCTACAGTTTTATTTACTATGGCTTAATATATATACCAGAGGCTTTTGTACCCTCAATTCAGATCTTCTCAGTTGTAGGTTTCATTATTACCATAACCAAGCCTACATCTGAGAACAATAATAAAGCAGAGTCTCTGGAACCCAGGACACAAGTCCTTTATGCAAAATAGCTGACCCATAGAAAAAAACTGAACAACATAAATTGGAAAAACATGAGTTCCCAAATACGCCAAAATTTTCTGCCAAAATTATTGCTATAACTCCACCAATCGCGTCCCCTCACCATCTAGCCCCCACCAACTTGACTCCAAGAATCTGGCCAAAAACTTTTTTCAAATGAATACTTCTTTCTTGGAATGTAATAATAATAACACTTAATTAACTCACACTTAAAGAATCTCAATGTACTTACTGTACATGATAAATACAATAAATAAATAAATATATACCTATATATAAATCTTGTGATATTTTATAAAATCCCTTTCAAATTAAAAAGAATGACTCCATAATCTGAGGAATCAAAATGACTCTTCCTAACTTTATCAGCTTGTAATATAAAACACTGATCAAGAAATTATATTATAAAATAACTTTGATATTACGCGCGCTCTGATTGGTCAAAAAGCCATGTTTTATGAGAGTATAATACATGCTCGTGTCATTTTTTTGGGATGTGGAGAGAACACTTGAGAAGCTGGAAACCACTCCGCTACGAGTCATGGTTTCCTACGCTTCTCTCTTGTTCTCTCCACATCCCGCGTGTCTTTATCAGAGTATAATACACGGAAAACTGTTTTTTATTCCTTAAAACTTACCCATTGCAAACAACTACTGCATCAAAGATGGATGTTGTCTCCTTTTTACTTTTCAAATCCTTCACAGTGACTTCCCATTTTTCCTTGATATTCTCCTCCAGTGGAGTGACTTTCACAACTTGGGTGTTGAACTGAATAAGATCCCTGACTGAGAAATGGTCTGCATAATCTTCTAAATACTGACACACTTGGCCATGGGTCATGTAGGAGCTTACTTCTTCAGGAAATTGAAAATCTGGGAAAGTCATCACTTGTTTTGGGAGATTGGTCCTAAAAGACAATATTGACAAAAAATTTAATGTTACCTGATGTGTGTTACCTGAAACTACCACAGAAGTAACATTAGATTTTGAAGAAGATCTTAATCTTGACAGATCTTCTTTCTTGAATTGGCCAGAGGATATGATTTGAAGAAGACTTTGCTCATTTTGTATTTATATAGACTTCCAAATTCAAGCATTAGAGTTCACTATCTATTGTATTCTTAACCTTTTGATTTATTGTTTCTATTCTTCTCATTAGCAAGCATTCTTTATACCACCAACATGGCTGCCACTGGCCAGTTTTTGTCATTTGACTTTCTTGATAATACATGCAACTCATCAATAACATTAAGCTTATACTGTATTTATAGTGTTCAAGCTAGCTTATAGATATTTTTCCACGATAGAATTAATAACAATTCAAGTCAAAAATGGATCTTTTAATGTTTTTAAAGCTTATCATGATCACTGTAAGCTTTATTTTTTTATTCTACCGCAATTATTTACCTCAGATTCCTGTACATGCTAGAATGTACAGGCAGACCATTGTCGTCTAGTCCTGTTTTCTCATTGTACACCCAAGTTCCTCCAACATTACTAGTCTGTTCATATATTACACCACTAAAGACATCAGGTTGGGCAGCAAGATATCTCCCTACACAAAGCCCTCCAGCACCGGCTCCAATCACTGCTACATGGATCATTCTTTCACGAATTAAGTAGGGTAGACGATGGGGAAGGAGACTAGATGCTATTCTACTTGTGGATTTGAAGATATACCCGAACATTTACAACCAAAAGATGGCTGGTTTCTTGTCATGTGAGCCCTTATGCAATAAACTGGATAACGTAATACTTAAAACACAGGAAGCCCGCTAGAAGAAAATAAAATATTCTTTAGAATATTGAATAGAAACTCAGAATCATTTATATATAAGGTTTCAAAATAAAGATCTAAGGAAAAGCAATATAATAAATGTTAAGGAATTCTTTTTGCATTTAAAAAAATTAGTTCTTGAACCTACCACACAGGAAGTCCAATTCACGAAGAAACGAAATACGATCCTTTGATATTGTTTTGATATTTTAATATATAAAATCAATAAATCAATAAGTGCTAAAAAATAATAATGATTTTTAGCTTGTAGTAGTTTTGTTGGGTTGTGATTTTTCCTTTTATTATTTATTGTTATCTATAATCTTTATTATTACCACATGAAGCCCAGTTCGCGCAAAACAGGAAATCCCATCCGTATGAAGATTTCGAGTTTCTAAAACCGTTGGAAAATTTCAACAAGTGGCAAATAAAAGCCATATTTAAAGAGCCATGTTTGAAGAAATAATGATAATACATTTTTTTTCCGGTTTTGAGAAAAAACTGGGAGAGGAGAGCGGAGGTGGAGGGGAGGGGAGGGGAGGGGAGGGGGTGTTTTGTCATGCAGTTTCTAGTCCCTCTCCGTGTCAACTTCTCCGTGTCTCCGTTTGTCATCTGTCCCTGTCATCTGTTTGTAGCATGGCAGAACACAGGCAACCCAAGCAAACTTTCTGTGCATGGCGAAGTTTCAGCGCGATTTGAGGCCGTTAAGTGTGTTTTTCATCCTACCCTATTTCCCCTCTATACATTTTTTATAGAGGGGGGGATAGGGTAGGATAAAAAGCACACTTAACGACCTCAAATCGCGCTGAAACTTTGCCATAATACCGAATGAGGTACAAACAGCGATTGAAGCAAGTTTTAAAGAAAAATGTTGAGTGAAAGATTTTATTGTGGGCAGAATGGTCCTCCGTGGAGCATATATACAATTAGTCTGCGCATGCGCCAGATTTTGGCTTTGACTGTCTTCGCGGCCATTTTTGCTTGCGTTTTTAGCCGTGTCCATCTACATCTACATTTAGTAGTTTGTCAGCAAGAACTATATACAATATGTACAGTTATCACGCTAACATCAAAAATATGTATATATATAAATATTAAAATAAAAAATAAAAAATATCAAATAATTATAACCTAAAAAAAACATTTTTTAAAGATATGAAATGGTAAGATAAATTAATATAAAGCCAATTTAGCCTTCGGACCGTATAAAATTCAGAATAAAGATAATAAAAGGTAATAATTTAAATAATGTCTTATTAATCTTCTCTTAAGTAAGTAGCTAACTAACTTAGCCTTTGAATTAGAATTAGAATCTAGGATTAGAATCTAGGATTAGTTGTGTTAGTGTTCTCTTGTCGAGCTTGACTACCAATACCGTCTGTCCTCATCAAATCCTTTGTAGGAATACCCAGCAGAGCTCGGGCCGAATACTAAGCAAAAAAATTCATTTCTCTGGCTTTCCTTGTTTTCGTATAGGTACGAAACTAATCCCTGGTGATTTCCTTGCTCCTGTCGAGACCCACAACCCAGTGGGAGGAGGCGTTCATCATACGGTATGTAAAACTCATTATATACAGCTATTTCAAAAAAGGTTTTGTTGCTTGTTGCATGTTGCATACCAAGCCCGAAATGTAGTATGGGTGATGTGAATTCAATCAGTCAAAGGTCACAACAATATGTGATTTTCCGAAGAAACTTCGTCTGCAGTTTTTTTCCAGCATATTTTCTTCTGTGCTGACATTATTACGAACTGCACTAAGACTGCGTATGTTGCTGATGCTTATACTTGTGTTGGAGACTCAGTTGTTCATTGTTCATTAACAACAGTTGTCTTTCCTCACACCTGTTAGAGAAGAGCTGCACTAAGCCTATGCATGTATGCTGCTGATGCTTATACTTGTGTTGCAGACTCAGTTGTGCATTGTCATTAACAGCAGTTGTCCTTTAAAAAAACCCTGAAAGGCCAATGTTTCGAGCCCTGACAGTTTATTACTCATGGTCTTCGGGTTTTGTAGATCCTGCTGGCCAATTTCTTAGCTCAAACCGAAGCCCTGATGAAAGGAAAAACTTTAGAAGAAGTAAAGGCTGAATTGGAGAAGGCAGAAGTCACAGGGGAGAAACTGGAGACGATTGCTCCACATAAGGTTAGTTAGTACACAGGGTACCCAAACTGGAAATTAGATTAGAGAACGATAGGGAAGGAGATCTAGAGAGATTATATAGACACTGTAATGTGTGATGTGGCTTTAAAGCTTTCGATTGTCATATCGCTGTGGCCCAATTTCTGAGTTGAGTTTGTAGATACGCGAACGTTCCCGCCAAATCCAATCTTGTGTTTACCTATTTTGATATATTATTTATTTATGGTTCCTTCAAGGTTTTCCTGCTCTATCTACTGCACTTGCACAAACCTTTTGATCAATAAAAAAGGATTTCTCTGGCATATGCGTTTATTAATGCACGTTTATACACGAATCGGTCCCCTTCACAGTTCCCAGCGCCATCTTGAAAGGCAGCTGTGCCTTTGCGTCGAAGCGAGACGAACGGTGAGCTTGCAATGATGGAGACGTTTTCTTAACGCCTTGGACAATTATTCACATATTTCTACCATTGAAGCTCACTCTTCGTCTTACTTTGATGAAAACTCACGGCTACCTTTAAAGGGACTATTTACAGCCTTATTTTTACCCTGTCTCTTGGACAGAACAAACCAAGAATGATATTGATTGAAAACCCTCTCATGCGCGAAGCCCTGCTTCTGATTCGCATAAAGGCCTCCCTGCAAATTTTTCCTCGATGCTGGGGTTTTGGTAGATTCAGTTATACTCTTGCTAATACCCTTGGCTTCGCTTTGCGGAGTTTCAAGACATTCCAAACAAAGGTTTTGCCTAATGGGGATAAACACCGCCTTCTGATAAAAGCTCATTAAAATCCTCGCACTTAATCTGTTAAGCTCAGTGCATTTTAGTACCTCAATTTGGAGGGTAAAACAATAGGTTCAAAATCCTAGGAAATTTAAATTCTTTTGTTTTATTCTCCAAATTGAGTTGCTTTGACGTCACGTGCAATGGGTCTATAGCTGGTATATCTAAAGCCAAACCCGACTTTATACCGCTTAAACCGGCGGACAACTCTATTGCATGGTCGCGAAACTGAATTTGACCTAATCGAAATCGGGACAAATACAGTCTCAGCTAGTGGTCAGAGCAGGGCTCGAACCTGGCATCACCGGATTTCGAGACCAACGTTCTGACCACTCGACCATGCTGCCTCCCTGCTAATACCCTTGCCTTCGCTTTGCAGCGTTTCAAGACGTTCCAAACAAAGGTTTTGCTCTCATGGGGATAAACACCGCCTTCTGATAAAAACTCATTAAAATCCTCCCACTTACTGCAATTTTCATAATTAAGTGGACACCGAAGTTACGAGTGCCCTGTTGGAATTTGCTTTTTTGCTGCAGCCAGTCAAAAATATAAAAGGTACCGACTGATTGTCATTGATTGATGGAAGCGAAAACGCCGTTTTGCACGTTGGTATTTGAACTTCACTGTCCGCGTAATTATGAAAATCGCAGTAATCTGTTAAGCTCAGTGCATTTTAGGACCTCAATTTGGAGGGCAAAACAATAGGTTCAAAATCCTAGGAAATTTAAATTCTTTTGTTTTATTCTCCAAATTGAGCTGCTTTGACGTCACGTACAATGGGTCTATAGCTGGTATATCTAAAGCCAAACCCGACTTTATGCTACTTAAACGGACAACTCTATTGCAACACAACAGATTTAGATACAGCATTTGAAGGTACGGTTCAATGCAAACTTTTCTAAGTTTTCATTTAATATGATTTTTTAACTTATAGCTACTGGAAGTTTCAATTCACTCCGTTGTTGTATAATGATTTTTATTATATCTTGAATCTCAGAGGCACGTGGCAATCAAGCAAACAAGATGTTTTCCAAAGTTCTTATTTTTCTGGCTATCGCTGTCTTTGTGGCTCAAGCAAGATATTATCCCAAGAGACGTTGTAAGTAAACTTTCCCCGCATAACGGTTCGTTCTTCTTTGAGTTTACAAACCTTTAAATGCAACCTTAAAACCATTTTTTGAAATATGCCTTTTACATGCAGGATGAAAACGCCCCAATTTTTGAATGTGCGAAAAATTCAAACATTTGACGATAATATGACTCAATTATGATAATGAAACCTGATTGCCCAAAATTTCAGTTTGGGAGCAACTTGCAAAGGTGTTTGGATCTGGTTGAATCTGCGCACACTTTGCTGCTCTCTAAGCAGTTAGTAATTGGGTTGTAGAAATTATCAAACAAATTCATTGCGTGATGCTTAGGATCTGTCATTTTCTATAGATGATATTTGGCAAGGAGAAGAACTTCAGCGGCGTCGCTTCAAGGATTGCGAACGTGATGTTCCTGATAGTAGCTGTGATACGAGATTGAACTGCGTTAGGAACAAGGGGTACAATGTGGCCGAAGACGCACACTGCGATCATGGAAACGAAGTTTGCTGTGCCCGACCAGTAAGCGACTTCCCTTCTGTTTGTATTTATTTATTTATTTGCTTGAAAGGGTCTTTTGACGTCAGCGAAGATACGCGATCGGAACTGACCATTCCTTTCGACCTCTAGTATATTTATTTATAAGCATTAACGTCTATTAAATTGACAGAAAATAAGGCAAGAGAGTACATCCCTATATCCACGTATCATTATTTTTACACTCGCGATCTATTTTTATATCCTTCAATAGGCCACACAATAACCACTACGACATCTACACAAGTTCGCTCTTTTGTCACCAATTCTCGATCTCACCCTCTTCTTGTTTTCTCTTTTTACAGCGCGGTGGGTAAACTCTGAGCATCTCGGAATCCACCAACTGTCGAAGAGGAGATTCTCTTTAAGATGCAGAGAACGCATCCAAGAAAACCAATAATTTGTAAATTATAAATTTAGAGTGTTAAATAAACAGTCAATTCATAGACAATTTAAGGAGATCTTTGTATTAATAGAAGTATAAATATGCCAAAATCTCTGAGGGAGGGGGGGATCCCATATGATGCTCATTGGAATTTTTGGACCCCTAAAAGGTCAAAAGAGCATTCAGGCGAGGCAAAATACGAGCAACGAGTAAAATGTCAGCCCGTGATACGCAAGAAAATATCTAATAAGGGATTTATTATACAACTGCTTTTTGTCCCAGTGTTTATTCCTTTCTTACACTTCGAAAAACCCAATAAAAAGCTGCGAATACGGCAAACTGGTTTTCAACATATATTTGCTTTGAATATTTTAAAAGAATAGTTTAAAAGAAGCTTTAGTTATAGCGGAGCGGTACTGTGGAATAATTTGCCTCTAAATATAAGACAAGCATCGTCTCTGACAAGCTTTAAATCTCAAATACGTTGTCACTCATTTTGAAACAATTAATATTATTATTGCACGGCGTCCTGGTAGAGCAGGTTTTTATTTTAACTTCTTTTATTCCTTTTATTCTATTACTGTATTTAATTGTAGACATAAATTAGCTTTAGTGTATTCATATTTCCTTGTAAATATCCCGTAAATATATATAATTTATTTGGATTATCCTGAAGGACCCACCGTGGGTAAATAAAGTTATCTATAACTTAGTTCTTTATTCCTTATTTGGTAAATTTACGTCACATTTGTATAATAATTGTATGAATTTTATGGCTGCCACTGGCACAGGGAGCCCGGCTTTCCTTTGCCGCATTCAATATTCATTATTCTTTACGTAATTGCTTTTTATGGGTTTCCTGTGGTTTAAGATCGGCTTCCTGTGGTTTGGGATCGGGTATGGTTACACAAGCTGTAATCAGATCTGTACTGTAAATTGATAACCGTTGGTAACGCACTCTCTATAAAACATTCAAAATTTGAATGCTTTATAGACGGTGCGTTACATTCAAACAACACAGGCAACCCATAAAGAGCACGTTACCAACGGTTATCAATTTACAGTACAGATCTGATTACCGATTACAGCTTGTGTAACCGAAGCCGATCTTAAACCACAGGAAACCCATAAAAAGCAATTACGTAAAGAATAATGAATATTGAATGCGGCAAAGGAAAGCCGGGCTCCCTGTGCCACTGGCCAGTTTTTGTCATTTGACTTTCTTGCAACTCATCAATAACATTAAGCTTATACTGTATTTATAGTGTTCAAGCTAGCTTATAGATATTTTTCCACGATATAATTAATAACAATTCAAGTCAAAAATAGATCTTTTAATGTTTTTAAAGCTTATCACTGTAAGCTTTTTGGGAGGGGGTGTTTTGTCAGTTTCTAGTCCCTCTCCGTGTCAACTTCTCCGTGTCTCCGTTTGTCATCTGTCCCTGTCATCTGTTTGTAGTATGCCAGAACACAGGCAGCCCAAGCAAACTTGTGCATGGCGAAGTTTCAGCGCAATTTGAGGCCGTTAAGTGTGTTTTTTATCCCACCCTATCCCCCCTCTATACATTTTTATAGAGGGGGGAGGGGGGATAGGGTAGGATAAAAAGCACACTTAACGGCCTCAAATCGCGCTGAAACTTTGCCATAATACCAAATGAGGTACAAACAGCGATTGAAGCAAGTTTTAAAGAAAAATGTTGAGTGAAAGATTTTATTTTTTGATCTGTATTCTAGCCCCATACATTTCCCTATAAAACATGTACAGAAAGTTTATTTGGGCTGCTTGTGGGCAGAATGGTCCTCCGTGGAGCATATATACAATTTGTCTGCGCATGCGCCAGATTTTGGCTTTGACTGTCTTCGCGGCCATTTTGCTTACGTTTTTAGCCGCGTGTCCATCTACATCTACATCTACATTTAGTAGTTTGTCAGCAAGAACTATATACAATATGTACAGTTATCACGCTAACACCAAAAATATGTATATATATATATAAATGTAATAACGAAGAGGCAAGATTTGCTGTTACTCCGAGTTTCGTGCTTACGCACTCGTCAGACAGTATTTAATATAGTATATATATATATATATATATATATATATATATATATATATATATATATATATATATATATATTAAATAATTATAACCTAAAAAAATTTTTTTTAAAGATATGAAATGGTAAGATAAAATAATATATAGCCAATTTAGCCTTCGGACCGTATAAAATTCAGAATAAAAGATAATAAAAGGTAATAATTGAAATAATGTCTTATTGATCTTCTCTTAAGTAAGTAGCTAACTTAGCCTTAAACGTATGTATAGGAGATGACACAATATCAGATGGGAGGCTATTCCACTTTCTGACTGTCCTAGGAAAATAAGAATGTTTGAATATTTGATAAAGATTCGTTGGCGATCTGCATCTGTTTTATGGATACACGTTTCATAGTACGTTTTAGTCCAACATTGTGGTTTCCAATTGTTTTTCTAACTTAAGACTTTGTCCGAATAATTTCGTAAAACACTTTACTTTGCAACTCGCCCCCAGGCGTTTTTTCTATGCTCCCTTCCTTTATTCATCCTGGTTGAGATATATGTGTGATTTGTTAGAGCTACTAAAGAGTGGTCCCACTTGCTTTGTGATGGATTTTAAGTGCATCAGTCGCGCCATTCTTTTGTTCTTTTTAGAATAAACCCTGTATTAAGTGCATCAGTCTCGCCATTCTTTTCAGGTTCTTTTCGGAATACTTTATTCCGAAAAGAACAAAAGAATGGCGAGACTGACGCACTTAAAATCCATCGCAAAGCAAGAGGGACCACTCTTTACCACTAACAAATCACACATATCGCAACACGTAACCAAACAACCTCAAAATTGCAATTAAACGAAAAAACGAAACACACTTAAAAATGGTCTGGTTTTTTTTATGTGATTCTTAAAACTTTTTACCACGATATATTGCACAAAATCGTTTATTGAGTAAATCTCGGTATGTCAGTATATAATAACGTAAAATTAATGATATAATGTATAATCATATTGTTTTCATATGACAATGACAACCTTAAACTCGCTGCCTCTTGACCCCCTTTAACTCACCTACAGTAAAAAATTTCAAATGTAGATTAAGAAGACATTATCTTAGCACATGGCTTAGCAAATGAAGTGCTTGCGTGTCTAGTAACACCTGTATATTATGTGTATATACAGTGTACGTTTATATGTTTTAATATTCATCTGAAGCTTTTTTCTATTCAATTTGCCATATATATTATATCTATATTTGTGACATGATACGCTGAAAATATGTTTATACTAATACAGGAGCTGGGAGATTTTGGGGTTATTGGTTGAGCGTTTTCGACTGAGGTTATCATCACAAACGATGCTTTCTGATGGTGGCTTCGATCGGGAGCGTTTGGCGGGCAGTTTTGAAGTTTCTTAGCCCTAGTATATCAGTATCAATATATCTATATCTATATTTGTATTTAAATTTATATTTATTTGTTCGTTTTGTAAATTAGGTATGAAGAACCCATCTATGGGAACCTAATAAAGTTATTGTATTGTATAAATTATATATAATGTAAAACAAAATAAATAAAAAAACACGACCACATCAGCCATGCTGTAAAAACCCATCGTGTATAAATAAATATTATTATTATTATTACTATTATTATTACTATTATTATTATTATTATTATTATTATTATTATTATTATTTAAACGATGTTTTAAAAACTGCAAAATTAAAGCTTGGGATGCTTGTGGTTCAAATCTGGCGCATGCGCAGACAAATTGTATATATCCTCCACGGAGGACCATTCTGCTCTCACATCTGTTGATCCACGTCGCGTCGATCATGTCTTCTCCTAACAGCAAGATGCAAAAGAAAATGTCCTCCCTTACGATCTCTGCCGAATGGGCCGCCCTACAGCAACACTACCACTCAAAAGCATCAGTATTGCACATGAGAGAGCTGTTTGAATCGGATCCCAATAGATTCAAGAAATTCAGGTAAATTTGTTAGTGGGTGGACAGAGAATATATGGATTTGATTCAGCTAACGATCAGTACAAAAATAAGCTTCGAGTTTATTTGTTTTGGCTGTACCTTGATATCTGTGCATGAGATTGCCTGTAGATGAGAACGAACAAGCTTTCAAAATAGATGTACATGATCAAGCCGATTGTGTATGGAAAGATTCCGACGTTCCTTCTGTGCTGCTACTGTGCATGATCAGCTCAGATTCTTTCTGCATCAGCTGTGTTTGATCATCAACGAATCACTTCATTTTACAGCATATTACTATTGTTAAAAGATTTTAAAAGGCCGTCTTGCGACCACTGGCTCTCGGTTCCAAAAAACGTGCCTCAAATAAATAAGCCCCCGGGGGGATAAATAGAGAATTTACGGTACTCAAAATAAGATATAATGAATAAACCTTATTGTTACATTTTATTTATTTCATTAGGGAGCATTCATTTTTTAGGAGGGGGGGGGGGGGGGGGGGGGGGGCGGAGGAATTAGAGGAATCAAATAGAAAAAAATGCTAGCCCCCATGGTAAGGAATTGAATATTTCGATAACCCCCCCACTTCCAAATATAAAAATTTTCTAGCTCCCCCACCCCCCCCCCAAAAAAGACTAAAAAAAACACTGTATTTTTATTCATGACCCCCCCCCCCCCCCCCCCTCCCTGGTTCAACGTTAAAAAAGATGTGACCCCCCCTTTTTATCTAGTATTTTTTAATGACCCCCCCCTAATTCCTCCGCCCCCCCTCCTAAAAAATAAATGCTCCCTTATGATTATTTTCCCCATAATTTGCACATTCCAAAACAATACTGCCGTTTCTATTCAGACGGGAGCTTGCACAAAGCTTCAGTTTAAACTAAACTAGACCCTGTGACCAGGGTGAACTCGTACCCTAGGGGGTGCTGTTGTTGTGGCCTACCATTGTCTTTAGCTTTTTTAACGGTATGCTTAAACTACTTACGAACGCACGCGCCGTACGTGGTAGACCCACACTAAAATATGTTATTGAGCGATTTTGGAACGGGTTGGTCCATGGACTCAAAGAGAGAAGTCTGAGAATCTATGAGCTATCTTTGAGAATCTATGAGCAAACTACTGTATGAGAATCGTAGAACTAGACAAACTAGTCAAAATAGACTAGCTAAGAGAATCTTTAAACTATCTAGCTATGATCAAACTAGATCTTACCAGATCTCAGATACAAAAAAATATACTGAGACAGACTATAGAACGAGAGACAAACTACAAAACGAGTGACAAACAAAGCTTTGATGAAAGTTGACTCCAAGAACTTGTAGAAGTCAGACAAGCTGATAGTGATCTACAAGAAATCGAATTGCCAAGACTCCTTGTTGAATATTTTATGTTAAAACTCGGACTGGAATCGGAGATATGGAAGTTGGACTTCCCCAAAATGGGTATTTTCGATGATTTAATTTTTTATTTAACTTTTTTTTCCAAAATTGCTTTCACTGTACGTTTATAGTAGCCAGTCTATCATTGTTTTTCGAAAAATAACGAAAAAAGAAAACGAGGGCCTCGAAAGTAAGATACATCAAAGATTAAAACCAAACTAGACGCTCTTGGAGCGTTCACTGGGTTGCCTGTGCCAGAGCTCGCCCACTCGCCCAATATTTCCATTTATGAAAATACAGAAAACAAAAACTGAGGAAAAAACAAATTACCAGTTAAACACATTTGGCTAAGAGTATTTACATTGATAAAACGTTTGTTTTGCAGTGAACAGTTTCGGTACTGAAATAGATATGTTTATTTTATCAGCTAGGTAGGTCAAGTAGAAACCTAATACGCACATTAATGTCTTACTAGAATTTAAAATGTTTTTAATAAAGGGAGACTTTGAACCAAAAGGAACACTTTGGTGTGAAATAATAAAGAATATATAGGATTGGCGAGTGGGCGAGCTCTTGCACAGGCACAAGTACATCTTGTCTCTCTTTTTCCTTTTGTACTGATACTACAGATAATACTGCTTTAAATAGCTGAGTCAAAGCACAAGTAGTTAATCAAAGTTAGCATGGCCATTTGCCGTGAGCAATGAAAATTCTTCAGGATTCCTGGTTTGATTAGAATTATCCTTGTTTACGAATAAGTTAAAAACTCGGCTCACTCTTGAATTACAGCAGTCAACGAAATAGAGCATGCGTAGACATTAATTTATGTCACTTGATAAGCTAGCTCCGCCCTCTCTTAATCACTTAGCAACGTAGTGACATTGATTGACAGTTGGCAGATGCCCGCTATGTCTTCTTGGGTAAAGTTCTGAAGACCACTTGGTACTAATGGACTACTTAGAAGATGCGGCCATCTTGAATCTGAATTAATGAAAATAGCTTTTTACGAGATGCCGGGGGTATACGTAGTATCTGATAAGGAAAAAAACAAATCCTGGGTTTCTCTGGCCCTATCATGCTGGTTAAGTGATAAGCATTTCTTTTTTCTACGTAGTATCAGTCATTATTTTCACATCTTGAACCGCAATGCATTATGGGGCGTCCAGGGTGCAAAAGAAAACAAAAAATGTCTGATAAAATAGAGAGTTTCATTCATTTGTCTTTCGTGCCCATCTTCTTAATTTATTTCTTGTCAAGTTGTGTAGGGGTGAAATGTTAATTTAAATCGACGCCATAAGTGTAACAAAGATTTGTATATTTGCCCCCTACCAAAATGGCCGCCGTATCGTCGAAGTAGTCCATTGCGCAACTTTGCTATTTTGTCGAGAAGGAAACAGGGAAAAAAAAACCGACGCATTTTTAGACTCGTGCCGGCGGCCAAAGGCCTGGGCACGAGTAAAAAATAAGCTTTCTTTTGCAGAAAAACCCGAGAAAACGGACTTTGAAAGTAGGTCTCGGCGCCTTCGAAAATTGGGTCTTTTGACTGATTTGGGGTCGGTTGACAAAAATTCGAATAGCGACTCGAAAATTCAATTTAAAACGATTCTAAGCCCAGTTCTGTAGTGAGGTTAGTAGTACTTTCGATGGTAAAAATATAAGAGAAATCTATTTTTGGAACCGAGAGCCAGTGGTCTGTTCTTAGCGAGACGGCCTCTTAAATGTTCTCGATCTTTGCCGCCTTTCAATAGTTCAGCTGCATAACGCCATACAATTTACATTTGCAAACAACAGTTCCAAGCAATATGTTAAGATTGAAGATTGCAATTTGCAATCCCTTCTATTGATCCAAAATAAAAAGATATCTCCCTATTTATCATTTCGTATAATTGTTAATTGGCAGCATGCAGCTAGACACACCTAAAGACGGCAAGCTTTTGGTTGATTATTCAAAGAATATCGTTAATGGCGAAACTATGAAGCTGCTGTTTGACCTGGTAAGAAATTTGATATTGACTTGATGGTTTGGTGTTCAAAATGATTGATTGACTGTTTTGTTGAATGATTGATACATTGAATGAGTGATTCATTTATCAAACCATATTGTTTATCGATGATTGACCGATTGAATTGTTCTCTGATTGATTGACTGACAGATGGATTGATTGAGAAGTTGATTTGTTGACTAATTAAATGACAGACCTGTATGAATAATGCATATCAATTGATTGATTGAATGATTGATTGATTGACAGGCCAGGTCCAGAGGAGTTGAAAGCATGAGAGACAAGATGTACTCTGGAGAGAAAATAAACTCTACAGGTCTAGAGGTATGTTTGCTTACAGTATCAGTATATCAAGATGGCAGATCTGACGTAGTCTCCTTTGCAGCCATTCTTAGTGTCGGTTTAAAAATCCCTCCCCATTAACGGCTGCTTACTGCAACCAGACATTCCATTCCAATTGTTTGATATAAGCCAATCAGGAGACAGGCCCGTGACAGGCCAAATTTAAATAAACAGTGAGCCACCAAATTTTCTCTAACATTCAAAACAATGAATGAAAGTCCTTTCTGGCAAACTTCAGTTTTCGATTTCATAGAGCTAGAGCCGTGATTGGCTAAGCCGTTGGAATGGAATGTCTGACTGCAGTAATCAGCCGTTAGTGGGGAGGGATTTTGAGACCCACACTAAGAACGGCTGCAAAGGAGACTAGATCTGTCGTAGCTGAAAAAGACATGACCAACCATTGAGCCCTGGGAGTACCACAACATTCTTGCACGCATGTGATACAGTATCTTGCTAGCTTTGATTAATGCAAGTAATGCAGATCAGTTGCTGAATATCATAACCATGTTGAACCATGACTTTAGACAGTCTAGTTTGTAATATTAATTTCACTAGCTTATAGATTGACCAGTCGATATTTTGTATTATTTTGATTCCCAGAATAGAGCTGTCCTTCATGTTGCTCTCCGAAATCGCTCAAATAAACCAATCCTGGTTGATGGGAAGGACGTAAGTCACCTCATTATGATGCTATATATATATATTTGGAACAATGATATGATAATGTTGAGTGTTACCACATCTTATTGTTGTAGTAAACATAATTATAGTAGGGAAAAATTCTTAAACCAAGGCTTAAATTAATGACCAGTCAATGGACACTGCCTGGCCAAAATTGAGGCCCCTTTTAGGTTGGTCCTTTCAGTCTGATGTAGTTGGCTGGGCCATGGCCAACATATCATCTGACCATTCAACAGCAATTATTTTTACTGCTGGAAACATGTGGAATTATAAAGTTATATTAAGTTATCATTATTATTTAAGATATCAAATTACTAAGTCACCTTACTGGATATATGTTGACAGGTTATGGGAGATGTAAATGGTGTCCTGCAGCATATGCGAGAATTTAGTGAGGTACGTTTTTGTTTTGTTTCCATTTTTCATGTTATGTCACTTTTTTTTTTAATTGGAATATAGTACTTTTCCTAATATATAAATTCAATGATACTGTACGAAAACTACTAACAGTAAGCCTAAATATTATTTCTTTATAGGCGGTCAGGAGTGGAACTTGGAAAGGTATAGTCTACAAAACATACATTTCATTAAGGTTCCATATCTTCAAATTCAGTTCATAAAGAAATAAGCGTGCAACATCATACTTATTATATTATCTGTTAGGACACACTGGAAAGTCCATTACTGATGTTGTCAACATTGGAATTGGAGGATCCGATTCGGTAAGCAAACTTATACAGTGACATATTTCAATAAAGGTTGTTGCAGGGGAAAGCAACAAGTGGCAAGCAACAAGCCAATACCACATTCAAACAACGCTTATAATTAGCTGAAGATTGGGGATAACACTACGGCATAATACATAGAGATTACTACAGCAGACACGCGTAAAAAACGTCTGCGCATGCTCTAAGTCCGCATGCAAATTAGTCAAAAGCGTCTTCATGCTATTGTAGAAATATGCAAATTTGACTTTCACACTTGCCTGAGGAATAGTCTTTACAAAATGCCAAAACTTAAAGTCACTTTCATATTGTCTTTATTAATACAGTATCTTGGTCCCACAAAAGTATACCCACGAAATTTTTTGTATACTCGGAGAAAACAAGCATTTATTTTCTCACTAGACCTCTTGTAAATTCTTGGAAAGCGTGCTGAAAGGCACGCATGCGCAAACGTTTTTCTCTAGTGTCACTACAGCATACATTCGTTTTCTTAAGAAAACAACACGTGAAAGAATTGTCACAGTGGAATATCCACTAACTAAAGTGTGTCAAAGTTGGCCACTAGAGGTATAGATTAGAACAGTACAGTACGGGCCCTTTTTTTTTTTTTTTTTTTTCAGTTTTTTAATATTTTTTTAATCTTCCAATCCGAAACCAAATTCATAACAAGGCTCTGACATTATGTTTAGTTAGCTAACCTAAACATAATGTAAGAACCTTGTTGTGAATCTGTTTACGGTTCGAGTGCCCGCACTGTAAAGAAAGACGTAATTGGTACTTACAGTTGCTAGAATGGTGTAGTAACCCTAAATTGTTTCCCGTTACCTCTTGGATCTTTTCAGGGTTCTTTGATGGTAACAGAAGCTCTACAGCCATTTGGACAAAAAGGATTGAATGTGCACTTTGTGTCCAATATTGATGGCACCCATATTGCTAAGACACTGGCAAAATTGAACCCAGAAACATCTCTCTTCATTATTGCTTCCAAGGTAAGCATGACCTAAAACAAAGTACAGTTGTACTGTAAGCTCCTTTAATATCATGTAACACAACTGGTAGCTTCATATGCTACAGTAATTTGAAAGCATTGAATTAGAAATAGAATCTTAAATGACAAATAAGAGTAATCTCAGAGAGATATCATGCTTACAGTACATTACGTAGTAATGTCTTATTTTTATAAACTTGTGAGAAAAAGCAGTTGTGCAAATGACTCATGTAAAATGACTAGTAACCAATAAGGAACATCATTGGCAAACTGTTGGATAGCTATTTTGAGGTAGATTGTTGCATGAATTAGTGCAGATTTCGTATGACTTAGAAAAGTTCCCTGCACGAACGCAGTCGCAACAGAAAGTCAGCCAGTCAAAAACTGATCTAGAAAACATCACAGTTGCAGCAAGGTATGCTTTCTTACTCCAATCAAATGCACGAAACACGGCACTGAATAAGTACACCAGAACAATCACATTGCATGTAAAAAAAATCAGCCTATCAAACTTATAGATAACATCATGGCTGCGGCAAGGCATGCACACGGCACTGAGCTTTTCACAGTCATAAGAAATCTGCTCTAAGCAGCTCTAAGCATCAAGAAGGCAGAGGAAAGGCAGCTGAATAGAAAATCACAGCTTTAAAATAAAATTCTGACTTTGTGTCTCATCTTGTCTGAGATTTTTTGGACAGGGTAAAAGTTTCTTTAAATATATTAATAAATAATATATTTTTTATGTAACAGTAATTCCACTAGCCTAAGGGGTGTACGTTTCAAAGGCGCTGATAAACCCCCTCTCTCTCCTTCTTTTTAATGTTACTTCAGATAATGATAGCCCCTTCCTGAAGTCCTGGTGATAGTTCTGTGTTATGTAGACAAAAAGCCTATGAATAAATTGGCCTTATTGTTTTGCTTTTGGATTTTTCACAGACATTTACCACCATTGAGACAATTACTAATGCCACAACAGCAAAAACATGGCTTTTGAAATCATTGAAAGAAGTAAGTCAGATGTGTCTACGACTCACTTTGTTTACTGTGCATTGTGGGATCGCAAGGGTGGTCCTTACCTCATGCATTCTCTTCCTTGTAGAATATTTTTTCTAGTGGGTGTGCTCTTTTCTTCTCCCTCTGACAAATCAGCATGAGGGTAGTAAATGACATGTATTTGTGTTTTAAATATTGATGTTATCTGTAGTGAATGTGGAGATAATCATCATGGAAGAACTACATGTAGTTGCCCTAACCTTAGTATGAGTGTTAAAACTGTGCAACATAACATATTTGCACAGAATACTGTTGATAGTTAGTGTCTTTTATATTCCAGAAATCTGCAGTAAGCAAGCATTTTGTTGCCGTGTCAACCAGTGAGGTACATTATTACTGAGAAACTTGAATTGTCTGATTCCTGGATGCTTAGTTTGTGTGTCAATATTAAGATACTTTGCCCTTTACATTAATACAGCAAAAAGCGATGGATTTTGGGATTGACAAGAAAAACATATTTGCAATGTGGAGTGTAAGTAACATTATACATTATAATGGCATATGTTATATTCTCTTGTTTTGTCTCTGACTGCAGCTCTTGAAATAACAGCCAGTCATTGGACAATGTCTGACGGTCCAGAATTGAAACTTGTCTGGTCAAATCATTACCTTGCCAGTCATTTTGACCATTAACGTTAATTCACAAACAGGGCATAAGGAAGCTAAAACTAATTTGGCCAGTCATTGTGACTGATGACTGACTGGCCAATATTTCAAGCCCTGGACTGCAACTCCTTCTATCATCTTCTACTTTAGTACAGTAGTTACGATGTACGATATAATATATAGATTAACTTTTTTTCCCTAATTAGTGGGTTAATGGACAGTGTTCACTTTGGTCAGCGATTGGTCTATCAATAGCCATCTATATTGGTGAGTATCTTTGAATTCAATTAGGAAATTCTAGGGGTGGTTAGGGGTGGTGCAGTGCTAGTTCACTGAACTCTCACCTCTGACTCAGGTTTCATGTTCAATTTCTGAATTCACCTGAGTGAGTAGAATGTGTTAGGTCTCTCACTTGATTTGAGGGTTTTTCTCCAAGTTCTCCTGTCTTCCTCCCTCACCAAAATCTACAGTAACAAGCAAAATTACGATTTGATAAATGAAAAATTAGCTGTGCCCTCACTTTGATCAGCCCAGACTCACTGGTTGTTTCAGGGTATCCATTAGATGGAATTTAACATTTTTTTTTATCTCTTTAGGTATGGATAATTTTGAGGCCCTATTGTCTGGTGCGCATACCATGGTATGATAACAATTTTTTTTACATTCTTTTGTCAAAGCAATAATTAATATCTTTTTTCGTATCTAATTTTTTTTTGTTAATGGTTCATAGGACAATCATTTTTGCAGTGCTCCTTTGGAAAAGAATGTAAGTATTGACAAAAGTGATGATCATGATGATCATGATTATGGGTCTTGGGAAGGTGATGAATATTTCACTCCAAAGTGACTTCATACATGTACTATTGCCTCCTAGTTACCTGTTATCCTGGCTGTGCTTGGTATCTGGTACAACAACTTCTTTGGTACTCAAAGTCATGGCATGTTTGCTTACGACCAGGTGAGTCCTGAAGGTCTTCGTTCTTTCAGTCTGTTACAAAATAAACCTTATTCGTCGTGGTGCAATGTTTTCATATTCAGACCACGTGTCATTTCCTAGAATATCATTTCTTTGTTTAACAGTTGTGCATAAGAAGACAGTCACATAAATATGGATACAACTGAAAAGGAGGGACGTTGCAACCCAAACCAAATCCAAATGCAGTCAGATTCATGACTGTTTTGCATTGCCGGCAGAAGGCTGAACCAAAATACAAACAAAACAAAAAAAGTATCTTTCACTGTTCAACTGACTGCAGTCTAACTATTGGATATTTAGTACCAAAATGCGGACTACTTTTGGGGCATGTTTGGGGAGAGGGGTTGTAGACGCACCCCTCGCACCCCCTAGATACGGGCCTGTATAACCTGGGTACCTGGGTAACCTGGTGAATAATATTCTTTTCTTTCAGTACATGCATCTCTTTGCTGCGCACTTCCAACAGGTAAGAGAATAAGTTAAGCGAGGGAAGAATATACTATGCCTTTATGCCTCTGAACAGATTTGGCATGATGACTGAATGGCAGGTCACATGGTGCGGACAAGGGATGGAAATAAAGACACCCTTTAAACCAATCACAGTGTGCGAGGTTACTGCTTGACCAATGAAAATGCATGATCACAACATGATACGTCATTAACGTTTGGTTTTCACAATTATATGAAATTTACTTTAAAACACACACCACACACCACAGTCAGGGTAGGGAGGGGTATGAGTCATCCCTTTGACTCTGTTGTTTCTGACAGGGTGATATGGAGTCCAATGGTAAAAACGTGACTCGATTCAACGAAGAGGTAGACTATTCTACTGGACCAATTGTGTGGGGAGAACCTGGAACAAATGGACAACATACTTTCTATCAGCTCATCCATCAAGGTTTGTTGCAGTAATATGGACGTCTGGTTTATGTAGGCCTGGTTTGTGGGCCTTTCTGTTATATGGCAGCCATGTCTGCTGGAATAGGATTTTGTCTGCGTAGACTTGTATTTAAGTGGTTCGAGAATGGTCTTCTTAGGCAAAAAAGGCAATTTATTTTACTTTGAAACGCGGGAAGTGGCTGCCTAATTCTCCCGAGCCAGGGGCTCATGTATAAAGCATTCGGAGGTGTGCCCTATACCTCCACAAACTATCATTCCTAAATCAAGGCCCAAAACCTAAAACCATTCTCCAAGATTATGAAAATGAAAAAAACCTCTGGCCTTGTCAATATCAGGCACACCTAACTCACAGATTGAATTAGAATCTAGGATTAGTTGTGTTAGTGTTCTCTTGTCGAGCTTGACTACCAATACCGTCTGTCCTCATCAAATCCTTTGTAGGAATACCCAGCAGAGCTCGGGAATACTAAGCAAAGAATTGAATTTCTCTGGCTTTCCTTGTTTTCGTATAGGTACGAAACTAATCCCTGGTGATTTCCTTGCTCCTGTCGAGACCCACAACCCAGTGGGAGGAGGCGTTCATCATACGGTATGTAAAACTCATTATATACAGCTATTTAAAAAAGGTTTTGTTGCTTGTTGCATGTTGCATACCAAGCCCGAAATGCAGTATGAGTGGTGTGAATTCAATCAGTCAAAAATATGTGATTTTCCGAAGAAACTTCGTCTGCAGTTTTTTCCAGCATATTTTCTTCTGTGCTGACATTATTACGCACTGCACTAAGACGTATGCGTATGCGTATGTTGCTGATGCTTATACTTGTGTTGGAGACTCAGTTGTTCATTGTTCATTAACAACAGTTGTCTTTCCTCACACCTGTTAGAGAAGAGCTGTACTGAGTCTGTGTATGCTGCTGATGCTTATACTTGTGCTGCAGACTCAGTTGTGCATTGTTCATTAACAACAGTTGTCTTTCCTCACACCTGTTAGAGAAGAGCTGTACTGAGTCTGTGAATGTTGCTGCTGATGCTTATACTTGTGCTGCAGACTCAGTTGTTCCATTGCATTGTTCATTAACAACAGTTGTCTTTCCTCACACCTGTTAGAGAAGAGCTGTACTGATACTGATACATATACTTGTGTTGCAGACTCAGTTGTGCATTGTCCTTAAAAAAAATCTGAAAGGCCAATACTTCGAGCCCTGACAGTTTATTACTAAGCCAAATTTTAAAGCTAAGTTTTAATCAAGCCATGACCACTTACTTTTATGCATCTTTGATACTCATGGTCTTTGGGTTTCGTAGATCCTGCTGGCCAATTTCTTAGCTCAAACCGAAGCCCTGATGAAAGGAGAAACTTTAGAAGAAGCAAAGGCTGAATTGGAGAAGGCAGGAGTCACAGGGGAGAAACTGGAGACGATTGCTCCACATAAGGTTAGTTAGTACACAGGGTACCCAAACTGAGAATTAGATTAGAGAACGATAGGGAAGGAGATCTAGAGAGATTATATAGACACTGTAATGTGTGATGTGGCTTTAAAGCTTTCGATTGTCATCGCTGTGGCCCAATTTCTGAGTTGAGTTTGTAGATACGCGAACGTTCCCGCCAAATCCAATCTTGTGTTTACCTGTTTTGATATATTATTTCCTTCCTTCCTTCCTTCCTTCCTTCCTTCCTTCCTTCCTTCCTTCCTTCCTTCCTTACTACATGCTTTGGTTTTAAGGTATTCAAGGGGAACAAGCCTACGAATTCTATTGTGTTTAAGAAGCTGACACCCTTCACTCTTGGGCTACTCATTGGTAAGTGACCACAACCCTTCAGACCACTTGTACTTGTGTTAAGAAAAAACAGCAAACAATATAGACTGTTTACAGCTCATTTCTCCCTCCAGGTCTTACGCCTCTCTACTGCCCAAGACAATAATTTAGGGATAATTTAAGAAATTAGGGATTGTTATCAGGTTGCAAGCGATATAGTTGTTGTGGTACCTTGTAAACTCAGTAAATTGTAGTAACTCTATGCCTTTCCTCAGCCATGTACGAGCACAAGATCTTTACCCAAGGTGTCATCTGGGGTATTAACTCGTTTGACCAGTGCGGGTGAGTAGGTGTATCTAGAATAAAAAATTATGCATCAATGAAGAACATCACCACTGTCAGCACCATCACCTCCACTATAACCAATGCCACTGCCATTACCATTAGTATTAGAGTAGCGTATGAAAAACTAACCGTGCGGTATGCCGTAATCGTGCTGTAACCGTGCTGTGTGCCATGACTTTTCACACTCGTACGAAATTTCCATCACCATCATTGTGGTCTAGTTTCAGTAGGAACAACACTGTTTAGGGCATGATCAACAAAATATTTGTGTACCAAACGATGTTCTCTATCTCAGAAAAGGTCTATGCCACCGTCACTTACAATATTTTCATTCCTTGTATTCTTGTACGCAGGTTTGGGCTGGGAAAGCAACTCGCTAACGCAATACAACCAGAACTTGAGGCTCCTGGACCTGTGACGTCACATGACTCTTCCACCAATGGTCTGATGAACTTCATCAAGGGCGAAGCTTGAAGGAAGTCTTGAGAGAGAAGAGATTACGAAGGTGGTTACGGTTATACTAAATATGGCAAAGAAAGACCAACAGACAGATAGACAGATACACATGTACAGACAGACAGACAGACACACAAACAGACAAACAGATAGACAGACAGACAGACACACAAACAGACAGACAGACAAATAGATAGACAGATAGACAGATAGACAGACAAACAGATAGACAGACAAACAGATAGACAGATAGACGGACAGACAGAGAGACAGACAGACAGACAGCCAGACAGACAGGATTTTCAAGGACTACTCTTAGAGTTGTTAAACCCCGCGATATTTACGACGAAATAGGGAATAAAACTTTCTCTACAAAAAGTGAAGCACCAAGTATAAATAAAAAAAGAGACCAAAATAATAAAAAAGGGGAAAAAAAAGAAACAATTACCTATTTACCAAACATTTTCCGTTCCCCCCTCCCTACGCTAGTGCTCACGGCCACATTACAACCGAGGAAATTAAGTAATGGTTCTAGTAAAAACTAGGCAGGCAAACGGCAATGGAATGCAGAAAGGTGCCAATTGTGTATTGTTTAATCCGTCCATTTCATTGGTTAAAACATGAAAATCTGCCATAATTTCAAAGCTAAGCGGATTTTTTAATATTTTATTTGATATCTGATTCCCTTTTCATCTAAGATTTCCTAAGCCTTTATATATCAAAATTTCTATGTGGGGAACATATCGAATTATAAACGTCTTTTGGCTATTGTTTTGAGCACTTATGATTGGACGAGATCTTTTCAAAAGAAACTTTGTTCCAAAACAGAGTTTTTCACATTTCATTTTTAAAATGTGTTACCTATAGGCTGATATACTTTCAGTCTGAAAACTAAGATATTCTTATGTGGGGAAGTTGCTATGCCGCAGAACAATAGAGAGTTGCCTACTTCTTATGCGCATTGTTACTTAAATCTTCATTCTGAACAAAATTCCAGAAACGAGCAAAAACGAACAATATCTTACCTCGTGTCCTCTCGGTGCACCACTAAAAGGAATTATCTACGTTCGACCATCATCCAGTTAGTGTGGGTAATGTTCGTCTTGAGAGAAGGGAGCTCTGTAAAAACTGCTGTACTTTGGATTCCAAGATGGTGAACCGAACCACCGCGACCGCCGTTAGCGTAACTGATTATGCAGCTATGCATGTATATGCATGTACAGTAATGGTCCTAGTAAGAACTAGGCAGGCAAACGGCAATGGAATGCAGAAAGGTGCTAATTGTGTATTGTCTAATCCGTCCATCTCATTGGTTAAAACATGAAAATCTGCCATAATTTCAAAACTAAGCGGATTTTTTAATATTTTATTTGATATCTGATTCCCTTTTCATCTAAGATTTCCTGAGCCTTTATATATCAAAATATCTATGTGGGGAACATATCGAATTATAAACGTCTTTTGGCTATTGTTTTGAGCGCTTATGATTGGACGAGATATTTTAGTACAAAAGAAACTTTGTTCCAAAACAGAGTTTTTGCACATCTTATTTTTAAAACGTGTTACCTATAGGCTGATATACTTTCAGTATGAAAACTAAGACATTCTTATGTGGGGAAGTTGCTATGCCGCAGAACAATAGAGAGTTGCCTACTTCTTACGCGCATTGTTACTTAAATCTTCATTCTGAACAAAATTTCAGAAACGAGCAAAAACGAACAATATCTTACCTCGTGTCCTCTCGGTGCACCACTAAAAGGAATTATCTTCGTTCGACCATCATCCAGTTAGCGTGGGTAATGTTCGTCTTGAGAGAAGGGAGCTCTGTAAAAACTGCTGTACTTTGGATTCCAAGATGGTGAACCGAACCACCGCGACCGTTAGCGTAACTGATTATGCAACTATGCATGTATATGCATGTATATATTCATACTTATTGTTACGCATCGTTGCACATTGAATCGGGTTGCTTGTTGATACGTTTCTCAGTCTCCTCTAATTAGAGGGCTTTTTTCGGATCGGATTTTCCAGTTTTCAGGGGCGGATCCAGGATTTTGAAAGGGGGGTGGTTAACTCTAAAAAAGGTCCAGGCAATGCAAAATTCATATCATACATTTATTATTTGTAAAAATAACTCGATTTTTACCATAACTTGTAAATTTCTCGCGCGCTGATTGGCTGAGAGCCATGTTCAATAAGAGGACAGACACATAAGATGACGAATCGCTCGCGCACGTAGCTAGCGCGCGCTTGAAACGGTTTTTTCTTTCAAACTTTTTCTTCGTTTTTGGATCTTTTCTTTGCCTGTTATGGTAAAAAACAAATCGAAGTGACTTTTCCATGGTCTGTACTCCTATCGAACATAGAAATGACGCCAGAAATGATCCAAACTTTGCAGTGAAACCACTCGCTGCGCTCGTGGTTCCACTTGAGTTTGGATCATATCTGACGTCATTTCTATGTTCGATAGGAGTACAGACCATGGAAAAGTCACTTCGATTTGTTAAATCTCTGACACCTCTAGTATATTATGGACTTTCCCCCAGCCCTTGAATGTCTGTAAGATAGAGGTTCCACTGTACGTGCACCTATTTTTCCTGTTTTAAGCCCTGCAAAGAGGGGGGTGGCTAGCCACCCAATCCACCCCCCTGGATCCGCCCCTGGTTTTCCTTCCTTCGCCAAAACCAGCAATATAATAAATTTTAAGAGATTCTTTTTGCATTAAAATTTTTTTTTTGATCTACCACAGGAAGCCCAATTCATGAAGAAACGAAATACTATCCTTTGATATTGATATTTTAATATATAAAATCGATAAAAGAAAAATGCTAAAAAAATAATAATGATTTTTAGCTTGTAGTAGTTTTGATGGGTTGTCATTTTTCCTTTTATTTATTGTTCAGTTACGGATCTTTATTACTACCACAGGAAGCCCAGTTCGTGCAAAACATGCAATCTCATCCGTATGAAGATTTCGAGTTTCTAAAAACCGTTGGACAATTTCAACAAGTGGTAAATAAAAGCCATATTTAAAGAGTTATATTTGATAATAGTAATATATTTTTTTCGGTTTTGAGAAGAAACTGGGTCAGAAGCTGAGAGGTGAAGGGAGGGAGGGGAGGGGGTGTTTTGTTAGTTTCTAGTCCCTCTCTGTTTGTCATCTGTTGATCCACGTCGCGTCGATCATGTCTTCTCCTGACAGCAAGAAGCAAAAGAAAATGTCTTCCCTCATGATCTCTGCCGAATGGGCTGCCCTGCAGCAACACTACCACTCAAAGGCATCAGTATTGCACATGAGAGAGCTGTTTGAATCGGATCCCAATAGATTCAAGAAATTCAGGTAAATTTGTTAGTGGACAGAGAATATATGGATTTGATTCAGCTAACGATCAGTACAAAAATAAGCTTCGAGTTTATTTGTTTTGGCTGTACCGTGATATCTGTGCATGAGATTGCCTGTAGATGAGAACGTACAAGTTTTCAAAATAGATGTACATGATCAAGCATTGTGTATGGAAAGATTCCGACGTTTCTTCTGTGCTGCTGCTGTGCATGATCAGCTCAGATTCTTTCTGCATCAGCTGTGTTTGATCACCAACGAATCACTTCATTTTACAGCATATTACTATTGTTAGGAGCTTTTAAATGTTCTCGATCTTTGCCTTGCAATAGTTCAGCTCCATAACGCCATACATCATATATCATAAGCAGTATATCGAGATTGAAGATTGCAATTTGCAATACCTTCTATTGATCCAAAATAAAAGGATATCTCACTCCATTATTTCGTATATTTGTTTATTGGCAGCATACAGCTAGACACACCTAAAGACGGCAAGCTTTTGGTTGATTATTCAAAGAATATCGTTAATGACGAAACTATGAAGTTGCTGTTTGACCTGGTAAGAAATTTGATGTTGACTTGATGGTTTGGTGTTCAAAATGATTGTTTGACTGTTTAGTTGAATGATTGATATATCGAATGAGTGATTATTTTATCAAACCATATTGATCGGCAATGATTGCCAATTCTCTGAATGATTGATTGACAAATGGATTGATTGAGAAGTTGATTTGTTGACTGATTGAATGACAGACCTGTACTGAATGATGCATATCAATTGATTGATTGAATGATTGATTGACAGGCCAGGTCCAGAGGAGTTGAAAGCATGAGAGACAAGATGTTCTCTGGAGAGAAAATAAACTTTACAGAGGTATGTTCATTTACAGTATCAGTATATCATGATGGCAGATCTGTCGTAGTCTCCTTTGCAGCCTGAAAAAGATATGACCAACCATTGAACCCTGGGAGTACCACAACATTCTTGCACTCAGGTGATACAGTATGTTGCTAGCTTTGATTAATGCAAGTGTATAATGTAGATTAATTGCTGAATACCATAACCATGTTGAACCATGACTTTAGACAGTCTAGCTAGTTTGTAATATTGATTTCAATAGCTTATAGATTGACCATTTAATATTTTGTATTATTTTGATTCCTAGAATAGAGCTGTCCTTCATGTTGCTCTCCGAAATCGCTCAAATAAACCAATTCTGGTTGATGGAAAGGATGTAAGTCAGCTAATTATAATGATGCTATACATATATTTGGAACAATGATATGATAATGTTGAGTGTTACCACATCAAGAGACACTATTGTAGTAAACATAATTATATTAGGGAAAAATTCTTAAACCAAGGCTTACATTAACGACCAGTCAATGGACACTGCCTGGCCAAAATTGAGGCCCCTTTTAGGTTGGTCCTTTCAGTCTGATGTAGTTGGCTGGGCCTTGGTCATCATATCATCTGACCATTCAATAGCAGATATCAAATTACTAAGTCACCTTAATTACTGGATGTTGACAGGTTATGGGAGATGTAAATAGCGTCCTACAGCATATGCGAGAATTTAGTGAGGTATGTTTTAGTTTTGTTTCCATTTTTATGTTATGTCACTTAACTTTTAAGAAAATTGGAATATAGTACTTTTCCTAATATATCAATTCAATGATACTGTACGAAAACTACTAACAGTAAGCCTAAATATTATTTCTTTATAGGCTGTCAGGAGTGGAACTTGGAAAGGTATAGTCTACAAAACATACATTTCATTAAGGTTCCATATCTTCAAATTCAGTTCATAAAGAAATATGCATGCAACATTATACTTATGATATTTTCTGTTAGGACACACTGGAAAGTCCATTACTGATGTTGTCAATATTGGAATTGGAGGATCCGATTTGGTAAGAAAACTTATACAGTCACATATTTCAATAAAGGTTGTCGCAGGGGAAAGCGACAAGCAACAAGCCAATACCACATGCAAACAATGCTTTAATTAGCTAAAGATTGGGGATAACACTTTGAAAAGGTTCAGCCTACCATTACAAAATGACTGAATGACCTAGGGATGGACCCAGGGGAGGGATGCAGCTAGTGTGCAGGCTCCCCCTGGGTTGACTTTATGCCTCTACTGGAGTTTAAAGATATATGCGATTCATAATAACTTTCTCTTTCTTGGATGATATTATGTTTTCTTTGGTTTGGTGTTATTCTCATCTAAAGAAAATCCTTAATCCCCCTGTCAGTTAATCAGAAAGCAGTACTTGGTACTTACAGTTTCTAGAATGGTGTAGTAACCCTCAATTGTTTCCCGTTACCTCTTGGATCTTTTCAGGGTCCTTTGATGGTAACAGAAGCTCTACAGCCATTTGGACAAAAAGGGTTGAATGTGCACTTTGTGTCCAATATTGATGGCACCCATATTGCTAAGACACTGGCAAAATTGAACCCAGAAACTTCTCTCTTCATTATTGCTTCCAAGGTAAGCATGACATAAAATGAGACTATCAAAAGTTTAGAAAACATCATGATTGCAGCAAGGCACGCACATGGCACTGAGCTTTTGACAGACATAAGAAATATGTTAAGCAGCTCGAAGCATCAAGGAGGCAGAGGAAAGGCAGCTGAATAGAAAATCACAGCTTTAAAATAACATTCTTTGTGTCTCATCTTGTCTGAGACTTTTTGGACAGGGTAAAAGTTTCTTTAAATACATTAATAAATAAAATATTTTGTATGTAACAGTAATTCCACTAGCCCCTTCCTGAAGTTCTGGCGATGGGCCTGGGTAATGTAGACAAAAAGCCTATGATTAAATTGACCTTATTGTTTTGCCTTTGGATTTTTCACAGACATTTACCACCATTGAGACAATTACTAATGCCACAACAGCAAAAACATGGCTTTTGAAATCATTGAAAGAAGTAAGTCAGATGTGTCTACAACTCACTTTGTTTACTGTGCATTGTGGGATCGCAAGGGTGATCCTTACCTCATGTATATAATTTGTTTAATGTCAGTGGCATTATCTTCCTTGTAAAATATTTTTTCTAGTGGGTGTGCTTTTTTCTTCTCCCTGTACCAAATCAGCACGAAATGACAAGTATTTGTGTTTTAAATATTCATTTGATGTTATCTGTAGTGAATGTGGAGTGAATCATCATGGAAGAACTACATGTAGTTGCCCTAACCTTAGTATGAGTGTTAACACTTTGCAACATAACATATTTGCACAGAATACTGTTGATAGTTAGTGTTTTTTATATTCCAGAAATCTGCAGTAAGCAAGCATTTTGTTGCCCTATCAACCAATGAGGTAAATACTGATAAACTGTCTTGTCTGATTCCTAGATGCTTAGTTTGTGTGCCAATATTAAGATGCTTTGCCCTTTACATTTATACAGCAAAAAGTGACTGATTTTGGGATTGACAAGAAAAACATGTTTGCATTTTGGGATGTAAGTAACATTACTCTTGTTTTGTCTTGGAGTCGGCTTGTCTTGAAATAACAGCCAGTCAACAGACAATGTCTGACAGTCCAGAATTGGAACTTTTCTGGTCAAATCATTGCCTTGCCAGTCATTTTGACCATTAAGGTTAATTTACAAACAGGGTATAAGTAAATTAAAACTAACTTGGCTGGTCATTATGACTGGCCAATATTTCAAGCCCTGGACTGCAACTCCTTCCATCATCTTCTACAGTAGTACAGTAGTTATATAGATTTATTTAACCTTTTTTCCCTAATTAGTGGGTTGGTGGACGTTATTCACTTTGGTCAGCGATTGGTCTATCAATAGCCATCTATATTGGTAAGTGTCTTTGAATTCAATTGGGAAATTCCAGGGGTGGTTAGGGGTGGTGCAGTGCTAGTTCACTGACTCAGGTTTCATGTACAATTTCTGAATTCACCTGAGTGAGTAGAATTTGTTAGGTCTCTCACTCGATTTCAGGGTTTTTCTCCAAGTTCTCCAGTTTTCCTCCCTCACCGAAATCTACAGTAACAAGCAAAATTACGATTTGATGGATGAAAAATTAGCTGTGCCCTCACTTTGATCAGCCCAGACTCACTGGTTGTTTCAGGGTATCGATTAGATGAAATTTGATTTTTTGTTTTTATCTCTTTAGGTATGGATAATTTTGAGGCCCTATTGTCTGGTGCGCATACCATGGTATGATAACAGTTTTTTTTACATTCTTTTGTCAAAGCAATAGTATCTTTTTTCATATCTAATTTTTGTTGTTGTTAATGGTTCATAGGACAATCATTTTTGCAGTGCTCCTTTGGAAAAGAATGTAAGTATTGACAAAAGAGATGATCATGGATCTTGGGAAGGTGTTCAACATCGCACTCCAAAGTAACCTCATACATGTACTATTGCTTCCTAGTTACCTGTTATCCTGGCTGTGCTTGGTATCTGGTACAACAACTTCTTTGGTACTCAAACTCATGGCCTGTTTCCTTATGACCAGGTGAATTCTAGTGAAGCTCTTCGTTCTTTCAGTCTGTTACAAAATAAACTTTATCCCTCGTGGTGCAAGTTTTTCATTTTCAGACCACATGTCATTCCCTAGGATTTACGGCAGGCAGATTTAAGACTGTTTTGCATTGCCGGCAGAAGGTTGAACCAAAATACAAACAAACAAATAAAAAAAAATATCTTTCACTTCAACCGACTGCAGTCTAACTATTGGATATTGAGTACCAAAATGCGGACTACTTTTTGGGCATGTTGGAGAGGGGGATTTCAGACGCACCCATCGCACCCCCTAGATACGGGCCTGTATAACCTGGGTTCCGTGTTTCTCAGAGTCGTTAACATATCTTCTAATGATGAATAATATTTTTTCTTTCAGTACATGCATCGCTTTGCTGCGTACTTCCAACAGGTAAGAGAATAAGTTAAGCGAGGGAAGAATATACAATGCCTTTACAGTTGCCTCTGAACAGATTTAGCATGATGACTGAATGGCAGGTCACATGGCGCTGACAAGGGATGGAAATAAACCAATCACAGTGCGTGAGGTTACTGTCTGGCCATTGAAAATGTGCGGACGCGGTACTTTCACGATCACGGCATGATACGTCATTAACGTTTGGTTTTCACAGTTATATGAAATTTACTTCAAAACACACACCCACACACCACAGTCAGGGTAGGGAGGGGAATGATGATAGCCATTGAACTAGTCACAGTGCGCGCTGTCTTTACACATCCAGTTAACATGCATGTTGTGACGCAGTCGCGTCATCTGTACCGCCATTGGAGCACAGAGCATGGATATTGTGCGTTATGATGCTTATCTTCATTGCTGTAGTTAAAGGCGTCATGACCTGCTTTAAGGGAGTGCATGTGATTGTTGGTCTTGTGCTTCAAGGGTTCTCTGATTTTCCTCCCTTCACAAAAATCAACACCTCATCACGGGGCCCACTGTAATTGACCTACGCTGTAGCCCTGTACCTCCTATTACCAACACCATGGCAGAAACGTTTCTCAGTCATAAGAATTCTGCTCAACAAATAACCTGTTTCTAATTCCTTTGACTCTGTTGTTTCTGATAGGGTGATATGGAGTCCAATGGTAAAAACGTGACTCGATTTGCCGAAGAGGTAGACTATTCTACTGGACCAATAGTGTGGGGAGAACCTGGAACAAATGGACAACATGCTTTCTATCAGCTCATCCATCAAGGTTTGTTGCAGTGATATGAGTCTAGTCATATGTTATGTGACACCGTATAGTAAAAAGTTTTAAGGACCTTTTGTTGCAAAGTGTGCCTGGGGTTTTCTAGTCTAGCTTGGCTACCTATACCGTCTGTCCTCATCAAACCCGTCAAACTTTGCAAGGATACCCAACAGAACTCGGGAATACTAAACTAAGAATGCCATGTCTATGGCTTTCCTTGTTTTCGTATAGGTACGAAACTAATCCCTGGTGATTTCCTTGCTCCTGTCGAGACCCACAACCCAGTGGGAGGAGGCGTTCATCATACGGTATGTAAAACTCATATACAGCTATTTCAAAAACGTTTGGTGAAGGTTTTGTTGCATGTTGCATACCAAGCCTAAAATGCATTATGGACGATGTAAATTCAATAAGTCAAAGGTCACAACAATATGTGATTATCCGAAAAAACGTCGTCTGCAGTTTTTTCCAGCATATTTTCTTCTGTGCTGACATTATTACGAACTGCACTAAGACTGCGTATGTTGCTGATGCTTATACTTGTGTTGCAGACTCAGTTGTGCATTGTTCATTAACAACAGTTGTCCTTTCAAAAAACCCTGAAAGGCCAATATTTCGAGCCCTGATAGTTTATTACTAAGCTAAGTTTTAATCAGTCAAGCCATGACCACTTACTTTTATGCATCTTTGATACTCATGGTCTTTGGGTTTCGTAGATCCTGCTGGCCAATTTCTTAGCTCAAACCGAAGCCCTGATGAAAGGAAAAACTTTAGAAGAAGCAAAGGCTGAATTGGAGAAGGCAGGAGTCACAGGGGAGAAACTGGAGACGATTGCTCCACATAAGGTTAGTACACAGGGTACCCAAACTGTACCCAAACTTCAATTGTTATCGCTGTGGCCCCAAGGAGTCTTGGATTCAAACATGAACCTGGACGCCATTTCTGAGTGGAGTTTGTAGATGCGCGAACGTTCCCGCCAAATCCAATCTTGTGTGTACCTGTTTTGATATAATTATTATTTATGCCATGCTTTGGTTTTAAGGTATTCAAGGGGAACAGGCCTACGAATTCTATTGTGTTTAAGAAGCTGACTCCCTTCACTCTTGGGCTACTCATTGGTAAGAGACCACACCACTTCAGACCACTTGTGACTGTAATATAGACTGTTGTCCTTGTAATATAGACTGTTTACAGTTCGTTTCTCCCTCTAGATTTTACTTCTCTCTACTGCCCAAGACAATAAAAACTCGACTTGCTTGAGTGTTGAGGGAAATTAGGGATTTTTACTGATCAGGTTGCAAGCGATATAGTTGTTGTGGTACCTTGTAACTCAGTAAATTGTAGTAACTCTATGCTTTTCCTCAGCTATGTACGAGCACAAGATCTTCACCCAAGGTGTCATCTGGGGTATTAACTCGTTTGACCAGTGGGGGTGAGTACGTACCTAGAATAAAAAGTATACATCAATGAAGAACATCGCCACTGTCAGCACCATCACCTCCACTACTACCAATGCCACTGCCATTACCATTAGTATTAGAGCAACTTGCGTATGAAAAACTAACCGTGCCGTATGCCGTAACCGTGCCGTATGCCGTATGACATGATGAACAAAATATATGTGTACCAAACAATGTTCTCTATCTCAGAAAAGGTCTATGCCACCGTCACTTACAATCTTTTCATTCCTTGTATTCTTGTACACAGGGTTGAGCTGGGAAAGCAACTCGCTAAAGCAATACAACCAGAACTTGAGGCTCCTGGACCTGTGACGTCACATGACTCTTCCACCAATGGTCTGATGAACTTCATCAAGGGCGAAGCTTGAAGGAAGTCTTGAGAGAGAAGAGATTACGAAGGTGGTTACGGTTATACTAAATATGGCAAAGAAAGACTAACAGACAGACAGACAGATAGACAGACAGACAGACAAACAGATAAACAGACAGACAGACAGACAGACAGACAGACAGACAGACAGACAGACAGACAGACAGACAGACAGACAGACAGACAGACAGACAGACAGACAGACAGACAGACAGACAGACAGACAGACAGACAGACAGACAGACAGACAGACAGACAGACAGACAGACAGACAGATAGATAAACAAACAGATAGACAGACAGACAGACAGAATTTTCAAGGGCTACTCTTAGAGTTGTTAAATGTAGAATCACTGAAGGACATCAAAGTAAAAATAAAAGCTTGAAATAAGTAATGCAAGTATGATACTTAATGCATTGTGATACTTAAGGAATATCTCTAATGGAATTCTTCATAGTGAGTAATAAACTAAAGTACTCTGTTAGTAGTATCTCACGTGGTTATGGCATGGTATCTAGAACGTTCTACGAACATCACGGTCATCAGGCTAGATCAACCCAGGGTTCATAAACATTAGACGTGCGCATGCGTGTAAGGAAATGATTAGTTTGATTAGATGCCTCTCCTTTTGCACGAACAAGATGATTGAAACGGTAAAATATCACAGGGCAGCTGTAATATACACACGACAACCTCGCTGTAGCTTTTATCTGCCCTCGGTCGTATTATCCAATAGAATTCACCGCAAAATAGCGTGCGCACACATCACGCCAAGGCAGTAGTGCACTCCCCTGAGGAGACCAAGTAAGATGCGTTCACAAGCAGACGTTACTCGGAGCCTGTAGCGCCGGTCCAACATTCTAGCCCCAGTCAAAACATAATATGAATATCAGCGATTACTCGAGGTATTCCATATCGCATTCCCAGTAAACCTGTAAGGCACAAGTCCACGTTCTCGCGTTCCTTTTTCCTAGTACTAGTACAAAAGTACAAGCAAATATCAATCCTAGTTTGTATTCTATTTCTTATGTCTTTGATAGTTTGAAAAACTAATGGAAAATGATTGATCACAGATAGCCTCCTCCGCATGCTACTCGCTTGGGTTTCTTTCTATTTCTTTCGAGATGGGTTTCCTGTGGCGATTCGAGATGGCTGGAAGTATAGGCTATGCTGGACACATCGAGAACAGGGTTGTTTGTTGATACTTTTCTCAGTCTCCTCTAATTAGAGGGCTTTTGTCAGATCGGATTTTCCAGTTTTCCTTCCTTCGCCAAAACCAGCTCCTAAGTTCTGATTAGATTTTCTAAAAAAATCTTCTGACCACCCCAGAGTTTTTAGCAGGCAAAATTTGGAAAAAGCCTAATGACATAAAGACGTGCAGTCTTCTCGATAAGCTAAGAATCCTACTAAGAATTAAAGCATTAAATCTACACGTACGTACTTACCTTTGCGTACCGTAGGAATCCAATAAATAAGTGAAGGTGTCGGAATTGCTATCTGAAAATATTTAAAAAATATATGCAACTTAAACGACGAAAAACCAAATTGCCCCCGTACTATAGAATCCCTGCCGCCGAGCGATATATATATCCTGATGTTAACTCACAGTTAGAAGCTCGGAAATGGCGGTCCCATCAAGCCTTGGACACTCAGTACGCGTTTTTCAATTCTCAATTGCATAAGGATGACATCTTTTAGCAAGACTGTGAGATCGAGAGACGAGGGAGAAGGCTTTAGGAGAGATTTGGTTCATTGCTTGTGAACTATGCAATGAAATATATTTTCGACTTTTGAAAAAAGGTTTTTCAGTCAATATAACTGTAGCAAGTGATAGCCTGTTGTTGAAAATAATCATGCAAAATATCGAAGTTGCAACTCTAAGCTATATTTTCTCCAGTGAAATGAAATGCGTTCGGTGTGAATAATAGAATAAAGAACTAAGAGAAAAATATCATATGCCCTTGGCAGGACTCGAACCCACGGTTTCGGTATACTAGTCTATACTAGTATACTATATATAACACGTCGGACTAGTATACCGAAACCGTGGGTTCGAGTCCTGCCAAGGGCATATGATATTTTTCTCTTTTAGTAATTCTATATTTTCTCCACTTGTGTCATTCGTTCGTTCGTACTTACTTTCTTTTCTTTGCTCTTTGTTTTCTTCTTTTCTTTTTTTAAAAATCCAATCATTCATTCGTTTTTTCTCATCACTTTAATTTCGTTCATTCTTTTTTGTTTATATTTCATATCTTTTCCTTTCGATAACTCTCCTTTCCTTTCCTTTCCTTTCCTTTCCTTTCCTTTCCTTTCCTTTCCTTTCCTTTCCTTTCCTTTCCTTTCCTTTCCTTTCCTTTCCTTTCCTTTCCTTTCCTTTCCTTTCCTTTCCTTTCCTTTCTTTCCCTTTCCTTTTTATTCATCCATCCATCTAGTATCCATCCATCCATCCTTTAATCATTCCTTTCTTTATTGTCTTATTCCTTTTCCTTCCTTCAGTTCATTTTTTCGTCGAATCTTTATTCTATTCCTGCACTTTATTCCTCCAATTCTTATTCCTTCTGAAAGTTCTTTTCGAAATAACGATCAAAAGTACTTTTTCAAGAGCAATGTCTACGTAACTATTGAATGCCAAGACAAATATTAACAACTCATTCAAAAGCAAGTAATGAATATACTTCACTTAATCAAGCTGATATTTCATAACGAATAACAACTGGTCTCCTCGCATACGAGCGGCTTTTTGGTTTTCCAGCCGGACTTCTAAGAATTTTTAAATTTTATCAATATTATTTCAGCCCCTTTTTCTAACTTGTTTGCGTTTGGAGAATGAGGTTGTAATGCGAAAAAGCTTTTGCTGTAAGAAAAAAGTTTCTAAAAACATCAATATTACTAGTTTTGCCTCCTTTTCTTTGTTTGCTTTAACTGAGAGAAAGAGGTTAAGAATAGCTTTCGGTATGTGCAAGAAAGCCGCCTGGTTTGTACACGGCAGGCAGGCAACTGATTCCGCTTCCTGAACGACAAGCTACAGTGGTACTACACTCTGTTCTTATCTAAGGGCTTCTTATTTATTATTAGTCGCATTACAAACTAAATATTCAAAACCCCAAAGACAGCTGAATAACTGAATACAGCTGAGCAGACCGTAGTAAAAATGTTTCTTTACGAGGCGGCACAACTGCTGTCTATGTCTGCAACTCTCCTCGACATCAGACTTTGATAAACAGCTTGGATAAATCTACTCAGTTCTCAAGTGTTTCCAATTAACTTTAGTCTTAACTAGTTTTTAATATCATAGACTGTTGAATTTTCTTATAATGGGATGCATTAGGTCCGGACGGTAAGGGATATAAAGTATTTGTTTGAAGAATCTTAACTGTTAGATAAATAATCTAGTTCTAAAGCGCTTATTCAATATTATGAGAAAGCTCGAAATTTGTTTAATAGATAAAAATTCGCGTATCCCTAAAAAAAAAAAAAAACAAAAAAAAAAACAGTTGAACTTTTACAAAAGTTGCTAGCTAGCATTTTAACTCGAAATATTTCGAGCTTAGAAATGCTTTTCATCTCTTTTCAGAAGCTATATTCTGTTTCGTTAGTTTGAGTTAATTATTTCGGCAAAGAATAACATCTGTTGAGTAAAACGTCAAAACATTTTCACTATATTTGCTAGCGCGTATATATCATATCGAAAAAAGATTAATCACTTATAAGTACAAATTACGCAAAAAAAAAAAAAAAAAAAGACTTCTAAAAGGCCAGTAAAGTATTCTCTTTCAAAAGTGCCTTTTTGTTTTGTGAATTTTGAAGTGAAAAGAGAATAAAAGGATGAATGAGGATGGGAGTCACTTCGGAGCGCGCGCGTCATTATTTTGGCGCCAATTCCATTGTAGCGATTCCGAACAGGGCACTCTTTAACTCTCTTTAATTTTATCCCTCTCTCATAAAGAATATATCTATCAATATACCTACAGTTCATATATCTGTAAATCTTGGTTTGATTTTCCGCTACTTATTAAAAATAATAATGATGATAATGATAAAGTTGATAATTAAATCTAGATTGTGAGTGATAGGCGTGAAGGTAAACAAAGGCTTTCGGCGAATGAAGGATACAAAACAACGGAAGACAATTTGAAACCTCGATAAAACTAGCCACCAATTGTGTTGAATTTTCTTTTAATGGGAAAATTGCTTTATTATGGTGCTGTTAAAACTAGAGCATACACTTAAGAATCATTAACTTCCTCTTCATTCTTCTCTCTTTGTGATTGCCATTCGAGAAGGAGTTCTTTTTTTATTAAGGCCATTCCTGATCTCATTTTCCTATAATAATAATAATACTTTCAGTATTTGCGAATGATGTTTGTTGTTTTTTAAGTGGCTGTCAAATCTATGTTGAACAGAGATTGTTTAAGGTGTTATATAAGGTTGCAGTTCGGACGATTCTATCACATTCTTCGAGCATCTAACTGGTGAACAGCTTGCCTGGTTGAGAGTCTCAAGCCGTTTTTCCTTACCGTAACATAAGCTCCATTCAAGGTTCGTATTTAAACAGTAACTATGATTATCTTTTTAAGCCATGGTTTTATGCAGTCGGGGTTTTTTTAATTTGCTTTCTTTAGCTAGCTTTTTTTGCTTTTTTTGCAATTGTATTTCAAAGCCGCAATTTCTCAAAGCATTCAAAGGATATACGAGTAGCTCGGGTAATGACATTCGACTTTTAGTTTTGCATTCAATTTTTTATTCTTTGTTTATGTGTTGTTGTTTTTTGTTTTTTTTTTCCTCTTGTCTTTTCGTTCCTTTTTCGTTCTCTTATTTTCTATATATATCTCTCGCTCTTTCTATTTCACGAACATCACTCGTCCTGTTTGTAAACTGCGCGGCACTGAGCTGTAAGCGCCATTACAGTCCTCATTCTGCTTCTGCTTCAAAGCTGGATTTAGTTGGCCATTTTAGTTACTCTTTAATTTCCATTTATTATCTGCTATTTATTTGCTCTCTCTCATTATACTCATTATAAGTTATGTAACTTATTCTACCCATGTAATTCAGTCACATCGCCAGAAATTCCGAACCAAAGTGGGCGGGCACTATATTATGCAAAATTAGAATCATGCAAAATAAATGCCAATCATTCTTATTGTCTTATCTCAATTGTAATTGGTTCATACATCACAACTTAGCATTGACCATGAAGGTTTGTTCGCTGCTTTAAATTATTTATCTACGGCAGATATTTTGCCAGCAAAACATTCTAAAAGACCAAGAGGAAGCGGATCAGTTTGGGAAGTCGAAATATTCATTTAAAGACGTAAATCTTCGGCAGCGGTGAGAGAAAGATCGTCTACGACTGTAGAATCACGAAGTTAGCTTATGGAATAATTCTTTGTTTTCCTCATTTACTGATAAACGTTAATTTATCATACAAGGATTCAGACTTCTTAGTGCTGTGGAAGGGATTTTCGCCGTTCGATGCCGGCTTCAAGGGAACACGAGGATAATATCATCCCAGAGTGTTTTCGGTGCGTTATAATTAGTACATAGTTTTATGTAGCTCTCGCTCGCTTACCAAGATTATTCCACAAAAATGTCCCGAAGCCCCAACTGTCTATGAGAATCAGTGAAACCTACGTACAACACCGTATTATTATTATATAAGAATCGCTGAGTCTGAACAGCGTCTGCTCTCTATCTTTCCTCGATTTTTCAGTCATTTTCAATAAAAAATAACGGCTGCTATGAATAAGAATTATTTTGTTTATGTCGCGCCGGAAGTGTTTCTTTTCAGAGCTTCGAAGTCTAATGACTGCAAATATTGAGAGATGAAAAACCGAAATGAGTTTGCATGTGGCCAAACCATTTGAAACTTGGCAGAAATATTGACGAAAGTCTAATCCTTCAAACAAGATTTAAGATAGAGCATGACCATGATTTTGAGACCAAAATAGTTGAGGGATTTCCCACACTTCCGGTTTTCTTCACTAAAACAAGACGCTGGTGGCAGCGTGCACTGGGTTACCTGGAGGGGGTGGGACCAGGGGCAGGTGGGAGGGTGAGGGTCTTAGGGTGCCCTTGACCCACCCTTTGTGGAAAAAGAGTGATCAATTATAAAATAAGCTGGACTGTTATTTGGTTTTTAATATTTCTGATGTATCGTACTGTCGAGGTCCTCGTTTTCTTTTTTCGTTGTTTTTCAAAAGACAGTCAGAGACTGCCTACTATAAATGTACAGTGAAAGCCATTTTGGAAAAAGAAAATTAAATCAAAAACTAAATCTTCGAAAATACCCATTTAGGTGAAGTCCAACTTCCATATCCTTCCGATTCCAGTCCGAGTTTTATCATACTTAATTAAGTCGCAGACAGAAAGTCGGCAAAGCGAGCTGACGGAGACACGTTTGCTTGAGGTCAGTATTATTTGTTTACTACATGAATCCTTCGTTTAGAACGGTAAGACGAGCAAATAATTGCTCAAAACTACCCTCAGAATTGCTTTACATTTTACAATTTTCTATGTTCGTACATATATTTGTAAATCAATCGACAGTTCGTAAATGTTTGACGAGTGAGCCGCGAGTTGAATGACTTTATATAAAGAGATCGATCTGAGAATCAAAATACATGCATTCGATTTAACAATATTTCTCATTACTCTTCAGTTCTTAATATCAAAATGAAAGCCCCAATAAACTTCTTTGTACCTCATGTTTATTTGTAGTAGTCTTGTTGAGTCAAACCATTAAATAAAGCATCCGAGAATCGGGTCGGTAAAACTCGAATGAAGTCAGGACGTCCCATCGGTTTGATTTAGCTTGGAGCGCGTAGAAATTCTTAATACAAGAATTAAATATCGGCCACGGCTAGCTTTTTCCTTTTGTACTAATACTACAGATAATACTGCTTTAGATAGCTGAGTCAAAGCACGAGTAGTTAATCAAAGTTAGCGGATTTGCCGTGAGCAATGCAAATTCTTCAGAATTCCGGGTTGGATTAGAATTATCCTTGTTTACGAATAAATTAAAAATTCTGACTCGGCTAACTCTTTAATTAGAGCAGTCAACGAAATAGAGCATGCGTAGACATTAAATTATGTTACGTGATACGCTAGCTCCGCCCTCTCTTAATCACTTAGCAACGTAGTAACATTGTTTGACAGTTGGCACATGCTAATCTAAGGACTTTTGGGTAAGGCCGCAATGACCCTCTGGGTAGTATTGCGCAACTTTGCCATTTTGTCGCGAAGGAATCAGAAAAAAACAAGACGCTGGTGGCAGCGTGCACTGGGTTACCTGGAGGGGGTGGGACCAGGGGCAGGGGGGAGGGTGAGGATCCTAGTGCCCTTGACCCACCCTTTGTGGAAAAAGAGTGATCAATTATAAAATAAGCTGGACTGTAGTTTGGTTTTTAATATTTCTGTTGTATCGTACTGTCGAGGCCCTCGTTTTCTTTTTTCGTCGTTTTTCAAAAGACAGTCAGAGACTGCCTACTATAAATGTACAGTGAAAGCCATTTTGGAAAAAGAAAATTCAATCAAAAACTAAATCTTTGAAAATACCCATCTAGATGAAGTCCAACTTCCATATCCTTCCAATTCCAGTCCGAGTTTTATCATACTTAATTAAGTCGCAGACAGAAAGTCGGCAAAGCGAGCTGACCGAGACACGTTTGCTTGAGGTCAGTATTATTTGTTTACTACATGAATCCTTCGTTTAGAACGGTAAGCGAGCAAATAATTGCTCAAAACTACCTTTAGAATTGCTTTACATTTTACAATTTTTTATGTTCATATATATTTGTAAATCAATCGACAGTTCGTAAATGTTTGACGAGTGAGCCGCGAGTTGAATGACTTTATAAGAGATCGATCTGAGCGTCAAAATACATGTGTTCGATTTAACAATATTTCTCATTACTCTTCAGTTCTTAATATCAAAATGAAAGCCCGAAAAAACTTCTTTGTACCTCATGTTTATTTGTAGTAGTCTTGTTGAGTCAAACCATTAAATAAAGCATCCGAAAATCGTGTCGGTAAAACTCGAATGAAGTCAGGACATCCCATCGGTTTGATTTAGCTTGGAGCGCGTAGAAATTCTTCAGTTAATACAAGAATTAAATATTGGCCTTGGCTAGCTTTTTCCTTTTGTACTGATACTACAGATAATATAGTATTAAATAGCTGAGTCAAAGCACGAGTAGTTAATCAAAGTTAGCCATTTGCCGTGAGCAATGAAAATTCTTCAGAATTCCTGGCTCGATTAGAATTATCCTTGTTTACGAATAAATTAAAATTTCTGACTGGGATCACTCTTGAATTACAGCAGTCAACGAAATAGAGCATGCGTAGACACTAAATTATGTCACGTGATAAACTAGCTCCGCCCTCTGTTAATTACTTAGCAACGTAGTGGCATTGATTGACAGGTGACACACGTTAATTAATCGGATTCATAGATGGGAACCCTGTAGCAGATGTCCGGTAAGGACTCTTGGGTAAGGCCGCAATGACCCTCTGGGTAGTATTGCGCAACTTTGCCATTTTGTCGCGAAGGAATCAGGAAAAAAAACAAAAAACGAAGGTATTTTATGGCTGGTTTACCACAGGTAACCCAGTAATGAGCACTCGAAATCCTAGTATTTTTGTTGTTGTCAAACCGAATTGTAATTTAAAGTTTTGGTTCTGATTTATTAATCTTATTAAAGCTTGAAGGTTAGTTGTTGAACTTCTAAGCTGTGCAGCTGTTGTAGTACCCGATAATCATGATTTTGAGACCAAAATAGTTGAGGGATTTCGCCCTCTTCTAGGTCTTCTTCACTAAATTGGGCACTTAAAACCCTAGTATTTTTGTTTTTGTAAAACCGAACTCTAATTTAAAGTTTTGGTTCTGATTTATTATTTTTATTAAAGCTTGCAAGTTAGTTGTTGGACTTCTAAGCCGTGCAGCTGTTGTAGTTAAATATTTTGTAAGATATCGAGGAATCAAAACTCTAGTTCCATACATTTTCTGTTAATTTGAGAACTGTAAGTATAGGATTACTCCGTAAGAATAACGCCGCTAATACGCATGTCCGTTCGGAATTTCTGGCGATGTATGACTGCACGATTCATATACGGTCTATCTATCTATACTGCTTATCAGTCTGAACACACAACTATAGAAATGTTTTGCTACGAACTAGTTTACACGTATAGGATCGTTCATCATCTACAAGGGGTGTACTCTCTCATATTTCTTTATCGATATATCCTGAAACAAACTTTGGCTGATCCAAGTCAGCTAGACCATGGCTTATGCACAGATCTATAAATTGAAATTTCGTGTGAAGGTTTTTACGGAGGGAGGAAAACCAGAGAACCTGGAGAAAAAACCCTTGAATCAAGAGAGACAATGTCAATATCAATGTCAATATAATACACCCACATTCATTTGGTGAGGATCGACGAATCGAACCTAATGAAACGATGTATATTGGGTTTGGGGTGAGTCACATTTATCTAATAGAGTAAAAGTATTTATCTTACCAAAGTCGCGGAAATACGATCGAGGAACGAAACCGTGCAACTTGTCGCGCAACATTGTTGAGTTGCAACTCGCAGAGCGAATGTTGCTCGTATTACAAACCTGTGTGACGACACGGAATTGTAGTCGTGTTCTTTCAACTCTTGCCCATATTAATCACAGCTGTTGTCGTATTCAATTACTGTAATCATTGGAACATGAATCAAACATGAAAAAGGATTACTTTATAATAGGTAAAAATGTACTACATGTCCAAACAATAAGAATCTGGAATCGGCCTTCATTGTGTTCATCTCTAGTGTATACTTAGTTAATCCCTTCAAGGGATTAACTAAGTATAAGATGATTAAGTATTAAATAAGTTATTGTTTGGACATGAGACCATTGAGTAAATAGTCTTTCAGTACCATTCATTTTACGTTGGAAACCGCGGTTACCAGAGACGCTATGAAATGGGAAGTCCTTAAATGTAATTTTAATATTTTAGCTAATTTATGAGTGGTTTACGATATTTTCTGTTTACTGTTACCAAAGTTTTAGCTAGCTTATTCTCATAACGAACTTCGCCACAACTTAGATTTCTTTCGATAGGAAGTTGTACAATTAGTTGTTCTTTGCATTTGTTGTTTTACTTCAATGTACTGTTTAACGAATCTATTAGAAAACTTAGGAATTACTTCTTCATAGCTACCAGCCGGGGGGTGCACACCTTATCAGTTGTTAAGCAAAAGTCCCCTTAGATTGGCATATGTCCTTCGAAACCTTATGCTCCGCCTTAAGGGTTTATAAGGACGGTTTGCAAACCCTTTAGTTAGTTCAAGTTCATCGGATCCTCAGCAAGGTATAGAGACTAAGATTTAAGGGACTACACAACATGTAAGGATACACTAGCATAAAAGGTAATGTGGATCTTTTACAATGGCTATCTCGTGAACCGTGCTTACCAGGTTATGTATGTATGTTTGAGACTGATACGTGTGAGATTTGTGTATTAATAAAAGTAAACTATTTGTCTTGATGTAATGTGTAACATGTAATTGCCCCGCACAACTCAACGAACTCGCGCTGTCGCGGACAAGAAATTGTTCCGTCACACCTGTGAGTAAAACATTCTCATTGTTGCAGAGAGTAGCTAGAAACAGCTTCTACTTCTGCAACCAAGTCACGTTCACTCTGCAACTTGAAACGCAACAATGTTGCGCTACAAGTTGCACGATTTTGTTGCTCATATTTCCACGCCTTAATGCTCATCAAAATCATTTTTCTTGTTTCAGTCCTCTACAAATAAAAATGAAGCTTCAACTCGCCCTAGTCTTTCTCATAATTCTAGTCCTCCATCAAAACGAGGCAAAACGCGTTCCTAGTAACATCCGGGAACGTTTAAATCAAGACGTCCCAGAATACCTGAGGAACCTATGCCCGGGCGGTGACTACATATTATGTGGTGAAATCGCAAGTAAAAGAGGGATGAATCTACCTAAGGAAGTCATGGATTATATATCGAATGAGAAACAGTCAAGGAACAAACGATGCATGTTTGGTAACTACAGGGTGTGCGATCGTAGTGTATCCGAGTGAATATACAGAGTGAAGGGTATGGCAAATATCAACTATGGCATTGTCGTAGAGATGATAAGGGGAATCATACTAAAGGGGATAGATGATTAAAGGTAGCTGTTAACCTGTAAAAAAGTGAAATGATGTTTGTAGAAGAGCTTCAGTGATCTGGATACACATGTTACAAAGGATAAGTGAATGAAAAAATAAAAGGTGTAAATGAATTGACTCTCAGTATTAATGGGTATTTACATCATTGAGTCAATATGAAAAATACATTCAATAATAAAAGTGCAATATATTCGACCTAGACTACCTAGATGTCCTAATCCAAAGATGTCACAAACAGGTCTCGTACGTCCTGCGCAAGTGTTGTGTATTGTAGAGAAAGCGATTACTTTCTGTTGCACTTCTATGCGCAAAACATAGATATCTTTGCCGCACGAAGCAGATGCTCTCTAGTCCTTTTCTTTGAGACACTCAATCTATTGCGCGCGGAGGGGTTAATAGGAGAAACGGCTCTCGACACGTTTCACAATTTTGTCACGCATATTACCACCCACTTAAGCGACTACTTTGCGCACGTTTTCATTTAAAAAAATGATTTGCAGCTGTGCATTTTTAGGCTGAATCAAAATGATTTCATGGATGATTGCTAATGGTCTAAATCGAAGCTAGGATGTGATAAAAGTCACCGAGCATGAAGCTATTATCCATTGATTGTTGAAAGTACTGAGATAAAATGCACAGCAAATTTAGAGAGAAAAGAAGAGAAAAGAAGAGAAGAGAAGAGAAGCGATGCAGCTAGAGCTGGAAGAAAGAGAAAAGAAGAACAGAACATTAGAGAGTTGAGTGTCTTGCTATCACTGACTTTTCTACAAAAATAAGATACCACACCGATCATATCGATGTTCCAGCTATGATCCATTTTACATGGCAAGGATAAAATATGAACTAAACTTTTGATAGTCAATTATGAATCGGCGCAAGTATATCAAACATGTTTTAAAATTACCGTTAGTATGCAGCGCTCTTGAAACTCGGCAGTAACCTTTTGATATATCGGGTTTGCAAGATAATTTTTTAAGGTCGGTTTGTGTTTAATCCCCAATGATGTCATTTGACAATTTAGTCTTTGAAGCATGGAAGAGTGGAAACTAGCTGAAATTGAAACCTGAGATACCGGCCATGCTACTCGCACAATGATTGGTTCGCATTGGAGTGTCTATAACCTATGGACACTAACGTGACCAAGAAGCTAACGCGACCTCTGAGAATTTTATCAGAATTAAAGCAATGAATTCATGCTGCTTTCTTTACAGCCAAAGTACGATTAAAGTAAACCATTACACTTAGTTTTACACTTAGCTAACCGGGAACACATAACCAGAAAATAGTTTTTGGCATAAATATCCCACAAAGAATTTTTGGAAATATTATTTTTAATATTTTAAACAATTTAGATATTTTAAAATGGTTAAAAAATACGAGAAAAATATTGAACTCTTCAATTTGCAGCGGTATATATCTAAGTGGTCCGGTCAAGTTTTGTTTAGGTTTTAGCAAGTACAAATACACGAACTTGAAGTGAAAAAAGAGAGAGAAAACATGATATTGGTTAAAAATGATTAAACATGTTGGTTCGACAAAGTTTCTCGTTAAAATTTCCTAGATTAACTCGAGAATAAATTCACTCTGGAATATTCGCGTGTCGCATGAACAACCTAAAAACAACCTTCTCGTAAACAATCCTGTGATTATAATCTTAAGTATTGGTATATTCAAAATCATGCTAAGAAACCTGAACAGCCAATGGTGACTCATATTGTGAAGAGAGGATTAAGCGAAACCTTTTCTACATTTAGAGGCGGGAATATTATATCTTGATAGAAGTAAAAGGGACTAATGCTGTTCACCAGGTGTGAAGTCAAGTGGTTGCAGGTATTGTGTTGATACCTCCCTGATACCACTTTCGTCGGTAGCACGGGTGATAAATGTTTTCAAATGTTTGACAAATGTTTTCTAACGGTTTAGTTTGGAAATCACTTCTACATGTAAGGTATAAGATGACAGTTTTACAGGATATGGAGTTTTCATTTCAGAGATATAAAGGTTTCGGATTTGATAATGTAAATGAGATGACGTCGACCTAGGATTCATTTAAAATACGAAATTACTGTCGTGTTAAGTAATGGCAATTTTCAATTAATAAATGATTCTTAATACCAAAATACATGTTGTAGTTGAGTTTTGGTGAGCAGTTTACTTGAGAGTCACTCGTAGAAAAACACACGAGAAAAGATGGGCAAATATCTTGATGATGTCATCTCATTTGCATTTTTAAATTTTGAAACTTTATATTTTTGAAATGAGAAGTCTATATCGTGTAAACCTGTGAGGAAAAGAAAGAAAAGAAAAATAAAGTAATGATCAATGACAAGGAAGGGGAAAGAAAGAACAATCCCTGTGCGATAAGCATAAATATAAAAATCTTTGTGACACTGTTAAAGGATCACGCAGGCTGTGCAAGTGCACGTATCTGTTTCGCCGACCACGCAAGGAAGTCAGTCCAGTATCGTATCTATAGCGACAACCACAAAAATAAATCAGAAACAGCTTTACATTACGTTTGTTATACACCTCGGATTTAAAACTGGATGACCTTAAACAGTTTACTTCCACGTTGGCTGTGCTTTTTCATTAAAAGTTAAAGAAAAAAGGCTTGGAAGGTGTTTGACGTTTGCCAAAAATCTCATAACATTGAAAGAGTTTGAAAATAATTATATTCTTTTGCTGCATGAAAATAAATATGGCGGTCGTGGGTATCTCTTGATTCTACTCTGCGCAAAAACCAAATCACTAACTTACTTCCAATCATGTCTATCAATGACATACTAGCCGCGCCCTGTCGGGTTGGGGTCAGTGTTCGATCATTATGTGGTTTATCTGATAGAATCATCACACGGAAGACATCGAATCTTGAATAGATGCCCTGACAATATCAAAGGTTTGATATCAAACCATACAAGTCATTTCTTTAAATAGAACGCCTTCAAATTCGGGAAAACATCTGATCTATTGTAATCATATCAAGGTACTTTTACTGGATCCCCGTGCGGAACAAAATTATTGGACAAACTGAGTTGCTCCAGACTCAATTACCGTGCATTAAATTGATTAAAGCCTTATGTCATTCCCAAGTACCTTCTTCCTATTTGGTATTTGGTTTTACTACGCCTTTTTTAAAACCTAACTTACATTCCTTGTTCAAGATATTTCTTAGATTTTTATACCCGGATTTAGTTCTACATGTTGTGTTGACCTAGAATATGCGCGCGCTTCGAACCGGGTTTGAGATTTTTCATCCTCAACTAAAACAGCAAAGAAAAACCCCCACTAAAAACAAGTTAGAAGACATGTAGTAACAAGGTTTCATAACAGAATGCATTTACTTCTGTTTAACGATAACATATCGCAATATTTCCACCTGGACCAAGGACTTTTAATACGCTTTTAGAGAATCGTCGCTACTGATTTAGATAACGAGCTACGAACAAATAAAATGCTCGAGAGAAAACCAAGGTTAGGCAAAGCAGTAGTTGCGCAGAGAAGGATCATCTAAGCACAAGTCGACAAGATTCAACGGTTTTCAACATGAAGAGCTGTTTTTTTGTTCTGTTTTGTTTTGTTGTGATTCTGAGCTGTTCTGAACGAAGCGATGGGTTTTCAATGAATCCTGGTGAAATTGGAAAGAGAACTGACGAAATACTCGAGGTAAGGTGACCTACGTGAGCTATGTTAATTTGAGTGTTCAACTATTCAACTATTCACTTTATTTAGAACCAATACCGGAATATCGTATCAGGGGTTAGGTGCACTTTAATCTAGTTTTACATTGTTTTCCAGCATATGCGCGCGCAACCGGGTTTGAGATTTTTTATCCTCAATTTAAAAAAAAGGGGAAAAAACCCGTTAAAACAAGTTAAAGTACATGTAGCCTGTTTAACGATACCGTATCGCCAATATTCCACCTGGGCAAAGGACTCTTAATTTGCTTTAGAGAATCGTCGCTACCGATTTAGATAACGAGCTACGAACCCATAAAAGGCTTAAGAGAAAACCAAGGTTAGCCAAAGCAGTAGTAGCGCACTCCAGAGAAGGATCATCTAAGCACAAGATTCAACGGTTTTCAACATGAAGAGCTGTATTTTTGTTCTGTTTTGTTTTGTTGTGATTCTGAGCTGTTCTGAACGAAGCGATGGGCTTTCCATGAATCCTGGTGAAATTGGAAAGAGGACTGACGAAATACGGGAGGTAAGGTGACCTACGTGAGCTAAGGTTGAATGAGTGTGATGGTCTGGATGAGAGTAGCCTTCAGAAAGACGGTAGTTGCTGGTGTCTGACATCAGGTAAGAGAGAGGATTGAATAAAGGGAAGGGTTTGAACCCAGGATCGTATGATGAGTGTTGAGTGGGATTCGGGATTGTCTGGGTGCGAGCCGTGTCTTCAGAAAGACTGTTGCGTGGTGTTGGTGACTGACATCAGGTATTGAGAGAGAGGATTGCGGAATAAAGTGAAGGATTTGAACTTGTGATGGTTAGATGAGAGTTACCGTCAGAAACACTGTGGGTCAGTCGTGACTAAAGATTTCTAGAGTAATTTTTTCTAAACATTTCTTAAGTTTTCTGATATCGTAACTACTACATAAACATTTTTAGCTGAATAGCATGTATATATCTTAGTAAAATCAAATGCAGATAAAATTTTACGCCTTTTTTAACGTTATTGTGAAATGTAGCATATTTCCGAAACTAAAGATAGTTGATTATCACTGACCAATCAGAATGAGCCGAAGCCCTCTCAGTAATGTGAACTCTCTGATCACGGATAACACCAAGTGATTTTACGAGAGATTACATGGGGCCTTCCTCAGACATTAATGCGGCAAAAACACATAGAACGCTTTTTCTATACGTTCAAGTTTTGTCAAACTTTCTCAAAAGATTGATTTTTACCTGTTGTTTTAGGAAATTCAAAGAAAAATGAAGTCCCGTGCCAAAATATTTTAGGGTTTTGCCATGTTGAAGTTCAAAACGTGTATGGTTACTCTAAGGTTACTCTTGTATTAAAGTCACCGTGTATCGCTCAGCCCCAAATCCAATATATCTTAATAGACTAACTCATGCACCATTTTGTTTTTCGACAGACGACCAGATCACAGGACTTTTGCGAAACTGCTCGTGCCGTATGTGGAGGCCACTCTCGTGACGAGAACGTCCGGAAGACTAGTGTTCACTAGGAGAAGAAAGTATGCACAACCAAACTGGACTGACTAGTTTTAGACGACAACAAGAAAGGCTTGCGTTTCTAATATTTTCTTTTGATTTTAGACTTTAGTTTAAGAAAGATGCGAATCCACTGTACTAAGTTAGTTAAAAATACAAAAGTGACAGTATGTTAATCATCATGTGTTGTGCAAAATAGATGATTATTAAACGAATATACAATGAACCAAAACACATTCTTTTCTTGTCTTTGATTTGATTTAAAGGCAGAAGATTAGTCTAGAGCCTGCATTACTCCTGTCCAGCAGCAATTAATGCCAACTCGCTCGTTCCTCTATTTTCTTTTGCATTTTTGGTCCGAAATGATCCCTCCCTCCCCCCCCCCCCCCCCAAACTTATTCAAATTTTTTTCAGTTTGTCTAAAGAACGGAACAAAAATGGTTTTCTTTCTCGCAAAAAAAAAATTCTCAATTTCACCTTCTGGCTGTCAGCGTATATTTTCGACTGTTTAAAACCCTTCCGCTGGTCAATTTGGCTATTTTTCGGTGTTTAATTTAATAGACGAACGACCTGAACAGCAGATCTTTGACAACAGGCTCAACTGCAATAACAGCTGTCCAATAGTCATTTTTGACGTTCTTGTGACGTTATCTTGGTTGAACAAATATTTAGTAAATAAACCCCTTCTGGCGGCTGGGATATCGGCTGTTAATAGTAAACTCCGAGAAAGGACTAGGTCGAGATCGCCGTCGGTTTTCACACAACGTAACACTTAAGCACGAGGACGGGAAAACAAGCAACAGTTCACAAATCAAAATACTAACGTGACGCCAGCTCGTTTTCAAGACGGTTTTTCGTGCGCGCGCCGTCGTCCTTGCTGCTACAGTGAAAACGCACCAAGTGACGTTCTGGAGAGGACGGCAACCATAAAGCGTCTATTTTGCTAGCGTCAACGATTTGTTTACTACCTCAGTTAGTAGACGTAGCGTGACTAATAGTGTGACATAGCGGTTGGGACCTTTCATGTCAGCGAGTCTGCCTCTTCGCATGTCACGCTAGTATTAACAAAACAATATCACTGAAAATATCCATCAACGTTTCAGCTTCTCTCCAGGTGATCTTGATGTCTAAAATCAGCCAATCAGAGTGCAGCAGCAAAATATTATAAAAACGCACAGAATCCTTTGCGCGCCTAGAGTATATCGTCTTACAAGAGCCACAAAATGGCCGCGAAGCTCTATGAAACAAGGATCGAAAATAGTTTTGGGGGCTAATCCTGCTTTGTTATGTGGACATCAGCCGTTTAACGGTAAAGCTGACCTTGAACATCAAGAATTCTCACAGAAACTTCAGGTGGTGGCGGGAAATCTCCAGTGCTCTGATGTAAAAGCAGCTCGTGTAAACAGACATTTATAGTTTAAAAACCCAATACTTTAATAAATATTTGTATAACACAATACATACATATTTCATATAAAACATGTAAACTGTATATGAACTGCTTCGCCAATGCAATTCGTCTTAATAAGGCCACCAATAACATTTTTACGACGTCACTCAAGTCAAGATCGCTATTTCGAGTATTAAACGTACTATTACGAAATGTCTCTGCCTTTCTATTACCAGAAACTGCGTTTTAAAGCCGGTTTTGTTATAAGCATAAATATTTTTCGCTTATGAGCTCTATAAAGGCTGCGATTCCTATCAATTTTGCCGCTTAATCTCTGCATCTTCGGGGAGCTGGTTTGGGGCCGCCATGTTGGATTCAAATAGTGGAGCGCCCGCAATGACTTTTGGGATACGTTTTTAAAAGATTTTGGCTTCGCGCTAAAATGACGTCATCAGATCACCTGGCTAGGAGTAGGCTTTTATCGTCCATCCATGATTTTTGTACACAGTTATTATGAACTAATACTCCTTCAAAAAAGTATATCTATTTAAAAATTCGGTTATCGACGGCTATTAAATGACTTTTGAAAAGATCAACATTTTAATTCTTTGCAAAGTTTAGCAAAATACCGTCCACATTACTCATGTTTGACAATATCGTGCAGCGGGTGCATTACTACTTGCCCAGTTTCTTAATTAAGAAATAAAATAAGCTATAATCGAACTTTGTTCAGTAGCACAGACAATTTCTAAATCGACATAGCAGTGGAGATATCGGCTTCTAGAACCCTCTTATTTTCGATAGCTGTTTACAAAAGTTTATACTACCTATACATACCAGGTATGGAGGTCGTTTGCTAAGCTGTTTAAATAATTGTCAGGTTTTACTATGTGCGATCAAAGTATGTGAATAGAGGTTCATTTTGATACCAAGATATTTTACAAAAATATAATTATGTGGTTTAGCTGATAGAATCATCACACGGAAGACATCGAATCTTGAATAGATGCCCTGACAATATCAAAGGTTTTTATCAAACCATTCAAGTCATTTCTTTAAATAGAACGCCTTCAAATTCGGGAAAACATCTGATCTATTGTAATCGTATCAAGGTACTTTTACCGGACCTGCGTACGGAACAAAATTATTGGATAAACTGAGTTGTTCCAGACTCAATTACCATGCATTAAATTGATTAAAGCCTTATGTCATTCCCAAGTACGTTCTTCCTATTTGGTATCTGGTTTTACTATGCCGTTTTTAAAACCTAACTTACATTCCTTGTTCAAGATATTTCTTAGATTTTTATACCTGGATTTAGTTCTACATGTTGTTTTGACCTAGAATATGCGCGCGCTTCCGGGTTGAGATTTTTCATCCTCAACTAAAACAGCAAAGAAAAACCCCCACTAAAAACAAGTTAGAAGACATGTAGTAACAAGGTTTCATAACAGAATGCATTTACTTCTGTTTAACGATAACATATCGCAATATTTCCACCTGGACCAAGGACTTTTAATACGCTTTTAGAGAATCGTCGCTACTGATTTAGATAACCAGTAACGAACCAATAAAAGGCTTAAGAGAAAACCAAGGTGATTCTGAGCTGTGCTGAACGAAGCGATGGGTTTTCAATGAATCCTGGTAAAATTGGAAAGAAAACTGACAAAATACTGGAGGTAAGGTGACCTACGTGAGCTATGTTAAATTGAGTGTTCAACTATTCACTTTATTTAGGAGCAATACCGGAAATATCGTATCAGGGGTTAGGTGCACTTTAATCTAGTTTTACATCGTTTTTTGACCCAGCATATGCGCGCGCAACCGGGTTTGAGATGTTTTATCCTCAATTTAAAAAAAAAGGGAAAAAAAACCGTTAAAACAAGTTAAAGTAGCCTGTTTAACGATAACGTATCACTAACGTATCAATATTCCACCTGGACAAAGACTCTTTAATCTGCTTTTAGAGAATCGTCGCTACCGATTTAGATAACGAGCTACGAACAAATAAAAGGCTTAAGAGAAAACCAAGGTTAGTCAAAGCAGTAGTAGCGCACTCCAGAGAAGGACCATCTAAGCACAAGTCGACAAGGTTCAACGGTTTTCAACATGAAGAGCTGTATTTTTGTTCTGTTTTGTTTTGTTGTGATTCTGAGCTGTTCTGAACGAAGCGATGGGCTTTCCATGAATGCTGGTGAAATTGGAAAGAGAAACAAAATACGGGAGGTAAGGTGACGAATGTGAGCTAAGGTTGAATGAGTGTGATGGTCTGGATGAGAGTAGTCTTCAGAAAGACGGTAGTTGCTAGTGACTGACATCAGGTAAGAGAGAGGATTGAATAAGAGGTTTGAACCCAGGATCGTATGATGAGTGTTGAGTTGATTCGGGATTGTCTGGGTGCGAGCCGAGAAAGACTGTTGGTGTTAGTGACTGACATCAGGTATTGAGAGAGAGGATTGCGGAATAAAGTGAAGGATTTGAACTTGTGATGGTTAGATGAGAGTTACCGTCAGAAACACTGTGGGTCAGTCGTGACTAAAGATTTCTAGCTAATTTTTCCTAAACATTTCTTAAGTTTTCCGATATCGTAACTACTACATAAACATTCTTAGCTGAATAACATGTATATATCTTAGTAAAATCACAGATAAACTTTTACGCCTTTTTAACGTTATTGTAAAATGTGGCATATTTCCGAAACTAAAGATAGTTGATTATCACTGACCAATCAGAACGAGCCGAAGCCCTCTCAGTAATGTGAACTCTCTGATCACGGATAACACCAAGTGATTTTACAAGAGATTACATGGGGCCTTCCTCAGACATTAACGCGGCAGCCATGTTGGCTGATTCATCGAGTAGAAAATCGTTCTCAAACGACAACAAAAACACATAGAACGCTTTTTCTATACGTTCAAGTTTTGTCAAACTTTCTCAAAAAACTTTCTCTTTTACTCCGACGAAGGACTAGCGTCCGAAGCGTCAGTAAGTGATCTCTCTTATTTTTTACGGTGTAAAATTTAACTTTTTATCCATACTGTTTCATTAGAAACACCGACGCAGCTCACACTAGCTTACCGCTAGTTATCATCTCTTTTCTCAAAAGATTGAGTTTTACCTGTTGTTTTAGGAAATTCAAAGAAAATTATAGACGGTCCCGTGCAAAATTTTAGGGTTTTGTCATGTTGAACTTCAAAACGTGTATGGTTCCTCAATAAAACTTAAAATTATTGGTAATCAATTTTGCCGCTGTTTGTGGAACAGAGAGGATTTTAATAGAATGACCTGCTTGACCTCCCACGGAAATGATTCTGAATCTCAACGAATCTGAATCCGATGCTGAAAATCCGAGGCCGGCTTCACTTTGGTCTATTCTAGTGTCATCAGTTTGACAAATCTATACAATCCCATTTCAGCCCCCATTCACCTAAGGTTACTCTTGTATTAAAGTCAACGTGTATCGCTCAACCCCCAAATCCAATATATCTTATTAGTAAAATTCTACTACTATACTATTGCAAATCCTGCATTCTGATTGGCTAACGTACTCACTATCTATCAGCCGATAGATAGTGGGTAGAGAAAGCCGGCTTTGTTTTGAAAAAAATGGCGGCTTTCCCTTCGCGATGTTTGTGTTTGCAATTGTATAGTTTCGTTGAGAATTTTACTAAAACAATTAGAAGACTCACTCTCGATTTCTATCGGCTTTGATAGTTGACTCGGGGCCGGAGCCCCTCGTCAACTATCAGCCGATAGAAACCTCGAGTTCGTCTTCTAATTGTTAAATAGACTAACTCATGCACCATTTTGTTGTTCGACAGACGACCAGATCACAGGACTTTTGCGAAACTGCTCGTGCCGTATGTGGAGGCAACTCTCGTGACGAGAACTTCCGGAAGACTAGTGTTCACTAGGAGAAGCAAGTATGCACAAACAAACTGGACTGACTAGTTTTAGATGACTACAAGAAAGGCTTGCGTTTCTGATATTTTCTTTTGATTTTAGACATTGTACTAAGTTAGTTAGAAATAGAAAACTTACAGTATGTTAATCATCATGTGTTGTGCAAAATGGATGATTATTAAACGAATATACATTGAACCAAAACACATTCTTTTCTTGTCTCTGATTTAAAGGCAGATTGGTCTAGAGCCCGCGTTACTCCTGTTCAGCAGCAATTAATGCCAACTCCGTCGGTCCTCTATTCCTTTTGCATTTTTGGTGAAATGATCCCTTTTCCCCCCCAAACTTATTCAATTTATGTTTTTCAGTTTGTCTAAAGAAGGGAACAAAAATGGTTTTCTTTCTCGCGAAAAAAAATCTCAATTTCTCTTTCTGGCTGTCGGCGTATATTTTCGATTGTTTAAAACCCTTCCGCTGGTCAATTCGACCATTTTTCGGTGTTTAATCCAATAGACGAACGACCTGAACAGGCTCAACTGCAATAACAGCTATCCAATAGTATTTTTTGACGTTCTTGTGACGTCATCTCAATATGGCTATCCGTCTTTCTCGTATTGTTTGGAATATTTACATACAATAAATACAGGAAAAGAATCGAACGCAAGAGCCTAGCACCTCTCAAGTCTCCAATCAAATTGTCGAACGGACGTTTATTATTTGGTTTATCATTAAGTTAATCTTATGTACAACACTTAGGTATAAAATTATGCTCAACTGGGTTCTGAGTCAACATCATAACACACAAAATTACAAAACAAAAAGAGAAATATCTTTGGGATAACAGCTAAGATCATTTGTAAAAACAACACGAATGAACAAAATAATATATCATAAAATAAACCATTGCCATGGTTACGTGACAGCCGCCATGTTAGTTGACAAACTGTAGGTTCATTCCTTCAAGCCTCGGTTTTTGTGTTAGAAAATCGATATATCAAACATAGGCGTTTTTCACTCGGCAGCCATCTTTGCTCGAACAATAGATTCTTTCACGCGTAGCCTCGTATTCGAGTGTTTCACGACGAGGCTACGTGTGTTAAACAAAGGTTTTATTCTCATGAGAATAAACGTCGCGCCGTGTGATTAAAGGTCTATAGTCCAGAGGTTTTAGTAGCACGTGGTATCTAATACGAGATGACGATCTTTAAACATTTGACATAGTAATTATATACTGTAACCGGGCAATCTCAATTATGCAAATACTAAAACCCAAGTACTCTTAGATGGAGAGTTACCACCACAGGAATCCCTAATACCATGGTTTCTAATTATTGGTTTGTAATCATTCCCAAGAGAGTAAAAATAACAAAGCCCATGGTCGCCATGTTGGAAGATATAACAAAAAAATAATGATTGAAAAATCTTTTGTCAAATTCTTCTGACGTTTAGAGGACAAAACACTAGGTTCCAATTCTCAGAAGATTGAAATTCTTTTGTTTTGTCCTCCAAATTGAGCTGCTTTGACGTCGAGTGAAATGGGTCTTTTTTCTACCCTAGCAAAGGTCTATCGAAAGTCATACAATTTAGTATCTATGAAGTATCTACCTATAGAATCACTATTCGTTTTGATAAACCAAAGTACGTTTTCTTACAAGCATCAAAAGCATTTGTGTCCAAAAATAATCCTCAAATAGATAGATTGTTGATTGTTTTCGATTCTTTCATAAGCAAAAAAATAGATGCCGATCATATATATATATAATATAACTGTGCGTTATCCAATAACATCGCATAAAAATGCATATATAATAGATATATATACAATATATTCAAGTAAGTCTGGCAAAACACTAAAATTCAAAACTCATTCCCGTTCCCCAATGCAAATATTCGACACAGCAAAACTATAACTCTTTTGATAGATGCATGTCCCATTGGCGATTGTAACAAACCCTATATATATATGTATATATATCTTCATTATTCGAACACTGAAATTGCTATTCACAACAATTTCAAAATTGACAAAATGACGATTGAAAATTATCAACTGAATCCCTAACCTGATGGGGGAGATTTGTAAATACGAATACTATGTTAGCACTTTTGTGTTCTGGTAATCAATTGTGACACAGTCCAGCTGTATGCTGAAATGATACATTGTTTCGTGATTGGATAGCTCATTTGATGCTTGTTTGTGATTGGATAGTTTGTCCAGTTCTTGTTAGTGATTGGACACGTCCAGTTCTTGCCAATAGTTGGATGAAAATTTTATTCATTCCTTATGAATGACTGGGTACTTGCTGAACCAACTCGTATATGGACGCTAAGTGGTAAGGTGGTCCACCCCTTAACAAGGGCTTACTATTTTGCTCTATTTTTACGAATTGGTCAGTGATTGATCATATTGCTAGCTGGTCCATTATAGCCAAAAATGGTTAGTTGGCTCAACCCTCGTCAATGATTGGTTGATCTGTTCAATTCTTGCTACTTGTTGCATAAATTTTCCAGCCATCATCGTTGCTTGGAACGTGGACCAGTTCATACCAGGGATTGGAATGTTTCTCTATGCATTATCAGTTCCATACTTGATAACGATTGGATGGTTTGTCCCATCCAGGCAATGAAAGACCAGTTGTCCAACTCTTGCCAAGTACTGGACATCTTGTCCTAATCTTACTATCCATTCGCAAGCTATTTCAAAGTGATAGCTCGTACATTGATCTGAAGAATTTTTCGATTTCTTGTTTTTGATTTTATGTTCATCTTTAGACAAACGAATCAATATTACAAATCCCTAAAAAATGCTATAAAAAAGAAAGTAAGAACATGATTAAGTTTTACTGTGAAAGCTACTCTGTGAACAGTCTATCTGGGAGAGGGGTGGGGGGAACAGGGGAGGGGAGGGAGAGTGTTCACAGGCTACGTCAAAGCAAACCACCGCCACATCAACTATCGTTACCTTCATTCATCTTCAAGGGAACCCATCTGTGGTTCAATCAGAAGCAGATCCCTCATCAACATCATCAGATACAGACTCAGAAGACTCCTTCTCCTGTTCTTCCCTCGATACGTCATCACTTTTGACGTCATCAGCCTCACTGTTGACGACATCAGTCTCTGATGTCCTCGGAGCTTCTTCATCAGCCGTTTTTTCTTCGTTTTGTATAGATTCTTTGGCGGCCATGACGGAATTTTCTTCACTAGCAGTGGAGGGTTCTGGGTCTTCTTTTTCAACGTCGGCTGCGTCTTGATCTACATCATCATCATCATCATCATCATCGTCATCACTTTTGTTATCTTCAGCTTGGGCAGTATTGCCCTCATATTCATCAGTGTCCTTGCCGTCATCATAATTTTTCTCATCATCACCATGATCATCACCACTATCATCGGGTTTATCACTATTTTCATTATCATCGGAGGTATACTCAGTGACGTCACCTCTGTCGTCACTTTGCTCTTCACATGTATCTGGTGCGCCCGCAAAGTATCTGACGTCTCTGTCAGCGTCTACTTGTAGTTTCTGGAGCGCAGCCTCTAATACGTCTCTTTCCTTGCACTCTGGGGTGCTGAAGTATTCTAAAACGAAGAGGAGACCCAGGTCAAAACAAAGACGCAACTAACGAGCAACGCAAATGTAAACGCAAGCATGTTCACACTTACGCATGCCCAGTAGTGCTTATTTACATCAAAATATTTTGGCCTTGCGTTTGCGTAAACACATGTTAACATGTCAGTTTTTTTTTAATGGTTATTGTCGTCAATACCGATCATTTATTTCCAAAAGTGTTAACTTACCACAGTGGAGTATATTATTGGTAAGGGTTCTAGCAACGCTTAGTCTAACATTAGGGATCCTATCTGATAAGAGAGTTAAGAGATTCGGTAGAAACTCCTGGCAAAAATGGATTCCACTTTCGGCATTGTCTTCCAGAAGAGTATGGCATAGCTGAGCGTAACTATGGAACAGCAAAGAGGAATGTGTAACTGATATAATAGCCAGTAAAGAATGTTGGACCAAAACCCCAATATAGAAAAACCACATCACACCAACATTATACATCACCACACTACACAGATGCACCACACTACATCAGATATACACCACATCACATCACACCAACATCATACATCACTACACTACACAGATGCAACACTACATCAGATACACCACACCGCACCACATCACACCAAATAGGTGACACCACACCACTAAACTGAGTACCAAATCCTAATCCACCTGGCTCCCACTACACCCACCCATCCCATCAAAGTAATCCACTAAAGTTCAACATCATACATGACACCACTCCATCACAGCTTAATTAGGTCTGGTTATACTAGTTAGCTTAGATACTGTAAATAAACTCAACAGGGTAACCCATTCAGCACACAGATGGTATCTATAGGGGCACTGGTTGATTTCGTTTCCTAGTGTTCTAATCAACTTACGCTTGTCTTCTTGTCCACTGTTGACTGTTGGCAAACTTCACAATTATATCAGATACAAACTTCCGACATGGACCATCATCCTCAGCACTGTGAAGACGACGGAGTAGGATTCCAATCTGAAACAAACATGACATCAATATTACGCTACCGCATTGACTGAAAAGGAAAATTCCCAGCTCCAAAAATGTAATGGTGCTAGCGTACTTCACTTTGGGCATCTTGTCGATGTTCATGCGCAATAATACCAGAATACAGCAATAGACTATGTCACGGTTCTCGTCGATCAACCTCAGCCTTAATAGCGTGTAATTTATTCTTTAGAATTTGACTAAAGTTCGTGAAATTTTTAAGAGTTTCAATTGTTTGATGTGTTCATTCCTTAAATTACCGTGAGCTGTAGTCAAATTCTAAAGAATATATTACACACTATCGAGGCTGAGGTTGAGCGACGACAACCATGAAATGGTTTATTCGAACAATTATGCAAGATACTGTATAGAATAAACTTCACAGTATGGTTGACACCGTCACGGCACGGGATTGACGAAATACGTTAAACCAGACACAGCACACGAGATCACTGATATCCTAAGAGAATGCTTGCTCTCGTCTGTTAATAACAAATGACTTACCAATTTAAAAGCTATAGTCCTGACATCAGCTACGCGATCAGTAGCTAGTGTAATGGCAATTGGACATATAAACTGTTGTATACATGAGGCATTGTAGAACCTTGAGATCCGCATTAGTTGTCTAGATATACAAATATTAATATCAGTTATTATACAATACAAAACTATTGGTGTCAGGACTCCACATCAGGACTACTCATCAGGGTGTCATTGTAGCTTTTTCACATCCTGATGAAAACACAAGGCTTAAGCATGATGGTGCGCAAGTGAATGGACTCGTGCCTTCATCTAGAGGCCGCATCATGGCTAATGGACCCCTTGCAGCACGTCGGAATGCAGTTCAATTTGGAGGGCAAAACAAAAGAATTTCAAACTCCTGAAAATTGGAAACTATTTTTTTGCTCTCCTAATTGAACTGCATTCCGACGTGCTGCAAGGGGTCTATTCTGTCTAAGAATTTGAAATGGACCATTACATTACAGAATAAAAAGCCCTTCTCTTTGACCCAGACACCAGATCACATACATTCGAAATCGTAATTACAGGACCAACATCAACCATTATGTCTGGGTTTTTTGCTTCCATCAATTAAAAATACTAAATCAGAGCATTGATTGATGAAAGCCAAAAACCCAGAATTTTTGGGCTGTGATGGTCGCGTAATTATCTCCCAGATAGCAGAGACTCCCGTGTACACAAATCCTCCTCTGCCAGGATTCGTCTACATGGGAGACTCTGCTAGCTGGGAACGTAATTTAAAAATGATTTTTAAGACAAACCCAGAGGATTCAAATACAGCAGGTCTGTGGGGTCTAGTTTAAGACGTAAGGGGAGGCTATAATAACAGTAGACTAGAGGATACTATACATACTCTGCTAGCTCATGTCTAAATCTCCAATTCCTATTGTTATCAGTAGTTAGGAAGTCAACAAGTACTGGTAAATAATCCAAACGAATATCTACAGGTAAGAGCTGGAGGAAAAAAGGGGGAAATCACTTTATGGCAATCAAGTTAAACAAGAAAAATTCAACTAGTATTGGCCTTTTTTGAGTCCACTAAACAGAATGCATTCTGGTATAGCTCAGGTACAAACCTCACTATAGAACCCCTTTCACATGACGTCAGAGCAGCTCAATTTGGAAGGCAAGACAAAAGAATTTTAACCTCCTGAGAATTGGAACCTATTGTTTTGCCCTCCAAATTGAGCTACATTCTGACGTGCTGCAAGGGGTATACACAGGTCTATACAGTGCCCCAATAAGGGTATCTTACCTCTATAAAATCTGCTAAATGCTTCAAAACTCCTATTCTGACCTACAATCATTATGAAACATCATCACATACATGTACATGGATCTTGAATTGATTAACAGAAGATTTTGGAGTAAGTCACCAGGATTATAATACATACCTCATCCAAGTCTTTTAAAAAGCTGTTGAAAATTGGAACAAGTTCTATCCTAGTCATTTCTTCTCCTAGAACTTTTGCAAGCACATGAATTGAAAAAGCTAAAGTTCTTCTCACTTTCCACTAAAAATACAAACAAGGTATGATGAGTTCAGCTTTCCCCCTTTTCCTTTAGTAAGATAATTGCTATCAATGTGGTTCTCAATATTTTGCAAACTTGGTGGTTGTGAGTTGCCCATGGTTATTTAGTTTTTCATTGCTGCCAGTCAAAAAGATTAAAGACACAGACTGATTAGTTTTGATTGACAGGAATGAAAAAATCAATTTCACAACAAGCCGTCAAAATGTCTGTTTGCAGAATATTGAGAATTGCAGAAGAAATTAACTGAATGAGAGAAAAAATGCAAGGGATTCTAGTAGTGGTAGTAAATGATTCCCATTCAATTTGGGAGTTTGCTGTGCCCTGAATTAGTTCAGCTTTAATTTCAAAGTTTGATAAAATAAGTGTTTGATTTTGATAACAGACACAGTTAAGCCTTAAACCATGATAACAAGAGATTAATCTATATCGCTGTACCTGCATATCAGAGGATAAATACTCATATGTCTCACGTAAACAAGGCCAGTTGTGTCTGCCAAGTGTTAGCGTAACTGCAGGGAAACTAAACGCACAGTGTCTAGTGATTTCTGTGTCAATAGTCTGTGCTTTAGATGGCTCTGTCATTGACATATAATGATCCAGGAGGGCCTGGGGTATGACATTCTGAAAAACAACAGTAATGGATAAATTTTATAATTCAACTGAACTGATGACTGAGAACATACTGTACATTCTTAATATTATGGTAATATAAGATATCAAACTAGATGAATAGTATAGATATAGACCTCAACAAAATATAGCCTGCGTAGCAGGCCCTCGTGAGGAGAGGAGTATGGGGGAGGAGAAGTAAAGGAAGGAGGGGCCCTCCTTCCTTCCCTCCTCCCCAGTCCACCTCACCTTCCCTCAAGAGCTATGCAGGCTAAACAAAATATGGGTGCCAATGATTTTTTGCTATAAAAACTAATTTTGAAAAATAAGGCACTGTCAGTTCAGATGTCAAACTTTTGCCACGTTGAATCTGATTGCCTTTGAGGTCAGCGGCTAAGGAAAAGGCAGAGACCTAGGACATAAGACATCAGCTCTTTTGCTTTGCGCCAGGAGATGATATGTGTGTTTAGTTTGGTGTACATACTTGTACTAGTTTAAGGAAAAACAGAGCTCGATCTCAAAGGCAATTAGATTTGACACAGCAAAATTTCAACTACTAAACTGAGTGGGCCTAAGCACCGTCATTAAAAACAAACAAACAAAAATGAGTATGTCTCTCTTCAATGCACAGCTAACTTTCAAGAGGGCACAGGGAAATGTGAAAGGGACTATAATGATATTAAACAGAAATATGAGAAGATTTGTCATTCAAGATCAGTCATTATGACAAATCTTCTTGTATTTCTGTTTATTATCAAGCTGTATGCCCAAGTAAATATATTTGACTATAATTATACATTATTTTAATGTGGTGTGACAATTGCAAATTTGGCGTGACCATTGCAAATAAAACCTACGGTAATTTTCAATTTAGTGCCCCATAAAAAGTACACTCTTACAACAGTACATCCCTGCTGCATGCTTGTTATTGCTGTAGTACATTACCTGTTGATGGTTATTGGTCAGATGATCAGTTAACAGCAGTTCTTCTTCAAACGATGTAGTACGTTGAAGGTTCATATCTCTATAATCATCAAAATCAAACTCATCATGTGCATCATCAGCAAGTGAAAACAGATGAGCGTCATCTTCATCGCTGTCATGTTCATCTCTGTTGAAAGCTAACCGAGGGCTGTTTGTAGGCGTCTGTTCTTCTTCCACTTCTTTCGTACTATCCTCTTTCTCCTTTTCCTCCTCCTCGTCCTTCTCTTCTTTCTCATTTGACTCACTGGATTCATTTTCATTATTTTCCAGTCTATTCGAATCTTCCTTTTCAGACTTTTCCTTGTTGTCAGGATTACCTTTATTTTTATCTCCAGAATTTAAAGAACTCAGTTCAAATTCCACCTGCGGAAGTGGATCTCTCCAGAATAAAAAGGAATTAAAATATTTTTCATCAACATCGTCGTCAAGATCAGTTGTAGGACAGTTTTGGCATTTTCCTGAGTTTCGAGTACAGCAGTGTAGCGTTGGATCTTTTTCTTTTGTAGGGCTAGTGTTTTGTTCTTGTTCTGCATGGAGAGGTAGTTCAGGAGGTGAGACGTAGCCAGAGTCAGTTGTTTTAGCTTCAGGTGATGAGCCTCTTTCTCTTTGAGTGCCTTCCTTTTCTTTGTCATCACTACAGAAAATAATGCAGATATAACTTGTTTCTAACCTTTTTTAGTGTCGTGAAACAGAAAATTCCATATTGATTTTTAAAAACTATGTTTATTTAGCTTTCAGAAAATGCATACTTTTATATAATAATATTGAAAAGGCAGCAAGAAATTTGGCTCGCGCGAAAAGTAATCTCGAAGGCCTCAAACGTATCCTGATACCTTAATCAGTCATGGCATTTCATTTCAAGAAATCTCATTTATACATGTATTAACTTGAGTAAAGACCATTATTCCCAAACACCAAACATTATACATCTTTCTGAAAACAGTGGGGGGGGGGGGGGGGGGAGTAGAACTATCAATGACAAAGTTTACCTTTCTGCTGTGGTAGTATTTTCAGTAGATTCAGCTTCAGTGTGGGTAGGAGAGGCAACACCTTCATCATGCTCTTCACTCTTTGGCACAGGACAAAGAGCTCCATTCTCATCAATATAAAAACCACTAGTGCTTGGGTCAGCAAATGTGGAGATGAATGGGCCAAGATTCTGGTAGGCTGCCATCTGGACCTGGAAAAGGTAAAATATATCATTAGAATGATTTAATCAATTGATGGTGAAGCACTGGGCAAAAAATAATGGGTCAGTTAATTGGTGGAGGTGTCTGGCCAAAATTGGCACTTGTCCAGCCAAATGACGTTTAGGCCTGAATCCTCTTGATCAGTAATATAAGTGGACATAATGTTTATAAGCATTGCCATTGTCATGTTACCATGCCAACCATATCATTGATAAGGTTTCTCACTTTGCTTTGTTGGACTGTCCAATACATTTCTGGTTGGCAATTTAAATAACAATTAAACACAAGACATTTCGTCTCCCACCTATTTGTCATGTCTAGCAAATAACACTGATAATCCAATTGGATATTTGGGGTATATACTGTATGAGAATTTATGAAACCACACACTTAGACACACACACTTAGACTTGCATTAACTTACCCATCTAGACTTATCACTAAGAAGGTTAACAAAAACATCAGCTAGATCTGTAGTTCTGACATCCTTGGGACAGGCTGATGAAACACTCATGAATGACTCGGCACATGACTAAAAACAAAGACAAATGATCAGATAAGAACTTTTCTAATACAACTCTATTTGAACTGAAAAATTTTGATCTCTGCAGACAACCTAATTGCAAGGAACTCTTTTACAAAGTTAACCAATCAGAATAAAGAGGGAAAATTGGACTCAATCAGGGGAGAGCAGAGTCAGTTTAATAATTATTGATCTCAGCCAATCACATTGTTTGATTCTGAAGAGTTTTTGAGCCAATCAGGAGAGAGCAGAGTCAGTATAATATTGATCTCAGCCAATCACATTGTTTGATTCTGAAGAATTTTTGAGCCAATCAGGAGAGAGCAGAGTCAGTATAACATTGACCTCAGCCAATCACATTGTTTATTCCCAGATGTTTTTGAGCCAATCAGAAGAGAGCAGTATCAGTAGCATATTTATCTCAGCCAATCACATTGTTTCATTCCCAGGAGTTTTTAATACAATCTACAGCTCACTTCTAATTGGTCTACTTTGTAAGATAATAGGATAGTTGCTTAGAGTGACAAATGAATGATTTTACCTTTCTTACTCCCCAGACACCATCTTGACAAAGGCGGAAGAACACTGGCAACTAATAATGAAAAGAAAAGAAAGATTTAAATACAAGATAGTATCTTATAACTAAGGGCACTTCCCATAAGTCAGAACTGGCCAGCCAGACCAGTCATTTCACAAAGAGAATTCTGTTATTAATAAGAACTGTCCAGCCAGATCAAACAATTTCTAAATTCTATTTACTATTCTGAGGGATATAATTATATATAAAAAATCGGGAATCACTAGAGAGAAAGGCCTTCTCCCTTTTAAATTGACTGGTCTGGCTGGTCAGTCCCAACTAATGGAAAACACTGTAAGGCTTTATTTGACATCAAATGTTTGGCACCAAGTTCATGCATATGATATCACAAAGCCATTCCAAGGACTACATCACAGGGCTCAAATTAACAGCCAGTCCTATGTGAGTCAAGATGTCCGGTGTATGATATTTTATTTATTTATTTTTTCAAAAATGATCGGTCAACATGTCCATTCAAAACCGTAACTGATTGTTCAAGTACCAAATTTGGCCAGACATTGACCGTTGACCAGCCGCTATTTTGAGCCCTGCGTCATCATAAATAATTATCATATTGTATTCTTACCAATCTTTCAGTAGTTAATTCTGGTCCAACCACATTACAAATCTCCCCAAATGTTGACGCACAAACCTGGTACGTAACAAGAATTAATAATTGCAAACAAAAGATTATTACTGTGAACTGTGTAACCCTAGTAAAATAAAGTTTATTCATTCACTTATTCAACTTAAAAAACAACAGAAAAAACAATTGAGTTGAAAATGACAAGGATGGAGCCCCTATTTGGAATACTACTAAACTTTTATTCTCTGACCACTGGAGTAGGTGGTTCTCATATGAGCATCATAAGTTACGTCATTGAGGCCATGTTGATGATACTAATATAAGATTTTTTTTATGAGCTTCCATTGTTTATTATTATTATTATTATTATTTTATACCACCAACATTGCTGCCATGTCTTTGTCATTTCACTCATGAATTTGGGAATCCTTGCAAACCATCAATGTACAAACATTTGATAAACATAATCTTGCAAGTCACAATTTGACCATATACACTGTAATTATGATCATTTCAGTACTTATTAATTGCTTTAATTCATACCTTTCTGACATGGAATAGTGTATCACAGCACAGTCCTTCAAACCTCTGGACAAAATATCTCTCAGTAATATCTGGACCAATAAGGGGAGCCATCTTGCTCATTAGCTACAAGGACAAGAGCACAGTAATGTTAAATGTAATGGTTCAAATCACAAGAGAAGTATTAAGGGAGTGGAACCATAGCAAAATTTACAGAAGGGTACCATGACAACAGTACAAAGGAAACTACTTAGGGAGGGTATCCAGGGGAGAGGATTTGCAAAAGGTGATGAGAAAGGAAACTACTTAGGGAGGGGTTCCAGGGGAGAGGATTTGCAAAAGGTGATGAGAAAGGAAACTACTTAGGGAGGGGATCCAGGGAAGAGGATTTGCAAAAGGTGATGAGAAAGGAAACTACTTAGGGAGAGGATCCGGGGGAGAGGATTTGTAAAAGGTGATGAGAAAGGAAACTACTTAGGGAGGGGATAAAGGGGAGAGGATTTGCAGACATGATGAAAGCAGTACCTCAATAAAACTATGGTACATCACATATGTGATTGTACCATACTGAATGGACTCAGAAGAAATTCTGAGCCCCAGATGGGACTCGAACCCACGACCCTCCATAAAATTATTAAATTAAATCCTATTAAATTATTGTATTTAATTATTCTAAGAATTGTATTAGATACATGTATGTATCCTAGGTTACCACGAACTACCAAAAATGAAAAAAAATTTGTTTTTTTTTTATCCAGGGTTAAAATAACAGCTACTCAAAGGCTGGGCATAATAAGGAGACACAGTGGACCAACATGTGAGCAGTCTAAGAGGGGTTTGGCTGGACAAGTGCCAATTGGATCATTGTTATTTTGAGCCCTGAAACCAAACACAAAGTGTTTTTTTCCTGTATTAATGTCATTATAAGAACTTCTAGATGAATCTTGCTTTACCAACTCAAAGCTCTCTATCTGAGCATAATTAAGTCATTCTTGTGCTTGTTTTATTACAAAAAGCTAATAGCCTAATAAAGTGTTTTTTTCCTGTATAAAGTCATTATAAGAACTTCCAGATGAATCTTGCTTTACCAACCCACAACTCGCCATCTGAGCATAATTAAGTCATTCTTGTGCTTAATGTTAGAACTATTACATAAAGCTAATATCCCAAGAAAGTATTAAAGTTATTAAGAAATTAGATGCATCTTGGTTAATTACCAACTCACAACCCACTGTCTGAGCATAATTGTGCGCTTGTTCTATTACTGTACATACAGCTGATGGCATATTACTGATGGTTTTGTTAATTTCATGATATACTTACTGTCACTGCTTCAGATCGATAATCATCACTGCTGTCACCTGCCGTCAACTGCATCAGCACTGGGCAAATTTGATCCTCAACATCAGCTGATAGAAAAGACAATAACAATGTTTTGTTTAGAACCATGTTTAACACAAATACAAACATAGGATTATAGAATATTTTGAGATACAGGTTAACTGAAATAACCTAATATATGTCTCAGTTAATAGTTATGTATATCTTGGTTTTTTTGTATATACTTTTTTCAATAATGCTAGTCACCAAAAACAAACAATAATAATAATAATAATAATAATAATAATCTTTATTTAGGAGACTTTTTCACTAAAAATTATTTTCGAAAAGGACCTCAAACAAAATATAAGAAAAAACCCTAAAATACATTAAAATGCCTAAAACTCCTAGATATATAGATCTAAAAGCTAAGTATGATATAATAATAACATTTCTTCAAAACCTAGTGTATATACAAAGCTGAGACTGTTGCTCATTATGGGACACATTTTTCTATCAAAGAAGTCAAGCTTTTTGATACTAACTACAGCTTGAGGATGCTCACAGGAAGTGAAAGTGTAACAGCTGGTAAGAGATGTCAAGTGCAGGGCTCAAAATAATGGCTGGTCAACAGTCAATGTCTGGCCAAATGTGGTACTTGACCAGTCAAATATGGTTTTGAATGAACATGTTGACCGGTCATATTTGAAAAAAATAAATAAATAAAACATCATATGCCAGACATCTTGACCGGTGTATGACTGGCCATTATTTTGATCCCTGAAGTGCATCAATAGTTAGTGATCAAGCGGTTAAAACATGTAAAATGTATCTACCCATCCTTGCTGGTCTCAGCATTATAAACAAACTGCTGTCTGTATATTAAGTGTTTACCAAATACAAAAATGTTTGAATCAAGCTGTTCAATCCATTTATCTTGTAGCTGCTCAATGCACAAGATAAGTTTATCTTGTCATTAAAAAATTGAAATTCTAACCCTGCCACAATCCATATCGCACACTTTTTCAATATATATTTAGTTAATATATTGGTACACAATCTTACCTCTCTCCACCAGTTCATGCTTGAGTAACTCAAGGAGCACATGCTGGCTTGTTTTTCTGACTTGATTATTGGAATCCATAAGATATCTCAGTATGACATAGAGAATGTATTGAGGTACTGCTTCCATCAATGAGAAGTGTTCATAACAATACAATGCCACATGGGGTATCTGCTCCATGAGTTCTACTCTAACACAGGGCTCTGCAAGATATCAATCAACAAAATAAGTTGCAAAATTTGTAGCCTAAACAAAGTGAAACTCAATTTTGTTACAGCGTGAATCAAAAAACTGTGGGCACCCAGAAATAGTTTGTTGAAGAATCTGAAACAATTTTCTAACTGCAAGAAGTTCGACTGATTTGCAGTCAAATAAAATTCTTGTACAGTAGTTAGAAAGTCATTTAGAACTGATTGTTCAACGAACAATAAAGGATTTTTGAATTATTCATGGATGCCCATGGTTTTTTGATTCACACTGTAAAGTATAGGTAGGATCTTGTTTACATTCATTCCCATCATGAACAAAATATGTTTGTAAACAAAGAAGTTAGACAAGGATAAGCATTATAATGTGTACAAAATAATATAAAACACCATTTACTCCGATAAGGGACTATGGTACGAAATATCAGTACAGTTACAAACTTTCTCTACATGGTGTTTATAGGTTTCCTTCTTATTCATTTGTTGTATTCAAAACACTTACACAGTCCTAACAAGTACATGTAACTCATATTTAAAGTAAAAATAAAGAAATAACAAAGTAATGACAATGATGTTGATGGCATTCACAGAATGGTAATGTTAAATTTGTGCAAAGGAGTGGAGCGACTGCTTTTCCCTATCATTATGCTCACTTGCTCAAATTCACTCATTCTTGATTTGATATGTAAAACTCATGAATAAAAGTCAATATCAAGCTCTAAACATGTAACAAGCTCTTACTAATAAACGAATAAGGTCCAGCTTAGGCCAGTATCTGTATATTGCATGTAACATGTAAGCTGACCTCCACTGTAATTCAGCACATGCTGCCAAGTGGTTCATTAAACATATTCATCATCATCATCATCATCATCATCAAAAACTATGAGACAACAAATATTCTAAATCTCACAGAAACTTGTATCTTAAATTGTAGCTTACTTCATATTTGTACAAAACAATTTTTTTTTCACAGAAATAATTGTTCTAACAATGATAGTTGTTCTATTTAGCATGAGCGAGAGTGAAAGGTACAGGGAGTACAAATAATACAAATAGCATTACTCATGTCAGAGGTTGTGTGAAACTAAAAAATGTAATAAAAAATCTATGTTATTGTGTACTGGAACTTTGTATTAGAAAGCCGTCACTTTGAAAGTTCATTAATTTTGAGGTTATAATATGGTTAAATTAATAGTACTGTAGAATTATGCTTATTGGTATTATTACATTGGAATTGCAAGACTTTTGTATATTTAGCAAAAGTACATTAAATATAAATCACTAATCATGTCCAACAACAAAAGGTGTGAAAATCTCACCTCAAAGAGATTTGAATTTCTATTGTATGTGTGTTATGAGAAAGGTGAATTAAGTCAGACCCAATCAAAATTGAGAAAAAAGAAAATGGTTGTTGATGGTATTTGAATATTACTTGAGATACCATTCCCCCCTGAATCAGTCCAAGCTGATGGAATGATACCTCACTGCAGCTGACATGCCTGTTAAACAATTTGACACATTATCAACAACAAATTGCACCCATTTTTGTCCCACATCATAGATTGAAAAAATACCCAGCAAATTACGATGAAAGATAGCTGTTGTATGGTTGGCAATGTTATATATTGGGGCTTATATGTAGGTATTTTCAATGGTGTGGAAAAAGATAGCTATAAATTGCTTTCTCATGTGACGTGTACATGTAGGTATTGCAAGTGACGTGTACATGGAGGTATTCTATTGTATACCAAAATCATTTATTATATAACTAATATATATATGTAAATAAAGGATAGGCATAGTGAAAAAACCCGTCACACATATACAGTACAATGAGTAAACAGAATATCAAATTTAGTGTCTATCAGATGTATGGCACCAGTCATATCTAGGGTCCTAGGCTCGATTCCTAGACTTTGCATCACAAGCAAACTTTTTTCTGTAATCTCCAGTTTTCCTATCTCTGCGAAACCTTACATGCTAAATTCTGATTCATTATGTGAGTTAGCTGTGCCCTGACTTTGATCAACCCAGAACATGTTTCAGGGTAATGAAAAATTTGAGTCTGAAGCTTCAGATTACATACCATGGATGCTGAAAAAAGCATACAAAATTAATTTGCTTGTACAGCTGTATGTAGATGCTTCTAATAATTGAACCATTAAAGATTATCCATAGTATTACATGTCCAAATGAAGTATTTAACTGCTCGCAGGTGGCTGGATTATTGAAAACAAATGTGATAATCATCTAAAAACAATGAACTAAATAAACTTTTACAGCTAATTTCAAAATTTACTTCTTCAAAGTACACAAAAAGTTGTACAAATGTCATAATGACCTAAAACTTTGAAAATTAGCTCCGTATAAAATGGAATATTTGGTTGTTAATATAGACATTATGTAACGACTCTTTCAAGGTTTGTCCTAATTTGCTGATTAAGACTTGACATATCAGAAAATTGAAATATCTGTTGTATATTTTAACCCGGAAATAGCAAATAAGTTGTGAGCTGATTGCAAAGCACAGAATTTCGCTGATATATATACGACCAATTTAAATTATGGGATTAGTTAGTCAAATATTTTCATATCGATAAAACGTAATCGAAAATAAGTGTATAGCCATAATCGTGTTACTCGTTCTCTCTAGCTAAAGTTGGAAAAAATCAGCGCTCACTTGAAGTATGTAGGTGAAAATGTATAAATAGGATGGGGAAAACTTGTAATGCGGTAAAATTTTTTTCAATTCGTGGTTGAGAAGTTAAAGTGTGGAGAACGACGATGATAATTTTGATTTTAGTATTTCGTAAAAAAAAAAACTGCAAATTTGTGACTGAATTTATAAGACAGAAACCGTACAGAGTCTGGAATCAATGGCAAGAGTAAACAGAGTAACTAATAATAAGTAAATCTTTAAATAAGAACTGAGATTACAAGAATAAATACAAGACTACTTTGTCGATGTGGAGGTGAGACTACTTACCGATGTCTTCTGAGAGACGAACTACAAGTCGTAAGACGTGGTAGACGTCTTCTTTAGAACGACATGCATTAAGCGCTTCTCTAGTGTACCTAGCAGCCATTTGTCTAAAACAAGAGAAAAGAAAAATTCGAGAATTCGGTGAAATTTTAGAGGCAAGTCGTCCTGTGCATCCACGTGTAGGGGTTGTACAATATCGCTAGATTTTTTTTACCTGTTAAATATCACATCGCTGTGCATGTATTTTTCCATCCTTATGATAGGACTGAGCAGCTCCTCTGGGGTTATTTGGTCGAGTATAGAAGGATCATCTTGCTCCATCTCGCACCCTTCTATGGTCAAAGAAAGATTCAAATTTAAACAAGTCGTTTGGACGTTTCACCGAACTCTCGACAAACTAGCGAAACTTTAAACGACTAAAAAAACAACTTAGAAATAAATGAACGAGATAAAAAGCATACCGTCGTCTTGGTCTTCTTCTGTGTCGTCGATATCCTCTACTAAAAATCCTATATCTGAAAAAGAAAGTGAGTTATACAAGAGTGAAAGAGCGCATAATTTCAAAGCCAAGTTTGGAACCTACCCGCCATCTTGGAAGTTGCAACAGACAGGAGTAAGTCACGTGATCTAAATTCCTGAACTAGTGTCGTAACTAACTCCCCCCCCCCCCACCCCACAGGGGAGGGATGTGCGGTGGTTGACCGCAGCCTCAACATTGATCAAAAGAGTGTATTAAAAACATCAAAATGTTAATTAAATGGTGAATTAGAAATTGATGTAAAAAATGCTTGATTGATAAGTCAACATGACTATTGGTCAAAGATCAGTTGCCTTTCAATTGAATTAAAAAGCCGTCGCGATAAGATAAAACGTTTCAAATAATTTATCTATTAAGATATACTATTTAATTCTACCAGATAATAACGTAGGAGTGATAATTTGAATTATTTTTCTTATGCGAAAAAGAAAGTGAATGACTTTATATGTTTGCGAGGAGCCTGGGTACAAGTACCAAAGTTTGCCTGACGGGGGTGGAGTAAATTAGACAGTTGACAAGCTCTATTTACAAGCCCCAAGGGACGGTATTCACTTAACATTGAACATATTGTTTATCATCGACATCTCGATTCAAAGTGCCATCGTACTGTACATCTATTTTGGAAATTATGCAGATCAAAGGTGCTGTGGGTCTCGTTACTGGTGCTGCTAGAGGCATTGGCCTGGCGTTTTGTGTTGCCCTTTTAGAAAATGGAGCAGCTACGGTAAGGAATATACACACAATATCTTGCTACTGCTCATAGAAAATGATTCGTGCTTGTTCCAGGCGGCAAACTGCCATCCAGCACGACAGAGCGCTTCTACTTATAGGATTCTCTTGTCTGCTGTTTCAGAACTGGCCGTAGATACCAGTCAAAATGACCCTGTGTCGATCACATAGGGGTAGTAAATTAGTATTAGCATGGGGGTTGATAAAATCTTGTAAAACCTGGCATCAAAGTACAAATTATCAAGTTCGACTCAACATGAATGCACTTAGGTGTTTATATTGACATAATAGACTTCATGAATATGCGTATTTGAATTAGAAGGGGCTTTTAGTATATACATTGATAATCCATATTGAACTACAAAAATACCATAATCAACAGTCAATATTTAATTGTAACTTTGAAGTCCGATGTTATAATCAGTAGAATCTATTACCAGCTGGATCAAATAACATTGGGTTATTCTGAAATACTTTGATCAATCACAAAACCACAGAGATTATGATTATTCATGAGTAGCTTGGTCCAACTAAACCAAAACCAGGTGAGAAGAGTTGTATGGATAATGCTTTAAAAAAAAAAATGCCCTAGTATTCTTAGGATCTTTTGTACTTTTTTTCTGGTTGAATACTTGGAAATCCTTGATAACCCTTCCCTAGCAGTACACTTTATTGGTACTTTGAGGATTATGTTTGGCAAGATATCAAATTTCTGAAGGGAGGGTGGGGCAAGAAATGCTCTTCAAATTTCATTTCTAGACCCCTTCGGAATGCAGCTTTCATGTGGACGACAAAACAATAGCTTTCCAATTCTAAGGAGATTGGAATCCTCTTGTTTTGTCTTCTAAATTGAGCGGCTTTGACATCATATGAAAGGGGTCTTCTATAATAGCCTCTCATTGCCAAGTTTTGAATTCATTCATTCAGCTTATAATATTAAAAGCAAACCATGTTTTTTTTTGAGATGACACATGATTTTGATCAATATAAATGAGAGCTAATGATGATGGATGCTTTGTCAGAAAGCTTGCCATTTTAATAAATCTTCACTTGATTAAAACTTTAATTTGTAATATGGATATACCAATGTACAATGGTATTCTTAATGAGAGAGCTAATTTGTTATTTTAGTCTCCCCACCAAAAGTGAAACACAAGTAATTACTTTAATTAAAATTCCTAGAAATTCTGGAAATGATGCTGTTGTAAGATGATATCTGATATACGACTAATTTGGGATGGAATATTGGGTAGTTCAATACAGAGCCAAGTCCAATAAACTGATTGAATTTATTCATATATATTTAAGGTTTCATAATTTTTGGAGACAGTTTACCAGAAAAAAACAATGCCATCAGGCTGAAGGATTTGGTTAACATCTTTACTGGAAAGAAATCATTATAATTTAGAGTAAAGAAAGGAAAAGGATAAGAGGGAGAGAGAAAGAAAGGAAGAAAGGAAGAAAGGAAGAAAGGAAGAAAGGAAGAAAGGAAGAAAGGGAGAAAGGAAGAAAGGAAGAAAGGAAGAAAGGAAGAAAGGAAGAAAGGAAGAAAGGAAGAAAGGAAGAAAGGAAGAAAGGAAGAAAGGAAGAAAGGAAGAAAGGAAGAAAGGAAGAAAGGAAGAAAGGAAGAAAGGAAGAAAGAAAGAAAGAAAGAAAGAAGGAAAGAAAGAAAGAATGAAAGAAAGAAAGAAAGAGGGAAAGTATGAAAGAGTGGAAAAAAGGAAGAATGTAAGAAAAAGAAGGAAAGACTAGAACGAAAAAAGAAAGAGAAAGAAAAGTAAAAAGGAAATTATGAAGATGGTATTTTTCATCCCTCCAGACCAGGCATTGCGGTATATCTGTTCTTTATCAGTAACTGTTTGATAAAGCAATTTCGCGGTAACTGACAGGACGATTTGAACTTGTGGCTTAGTGGGTCATGAAAATTTAAGAACACGAGACATTGCATTTAAACCGTACAGGATGTCATGAATATTGATGAAAAAAAAGACGCTGCAAATTAAATTTTAAAAAACGAAACTACCAGCTCTTTTGCTCCTCACTTTTTTCTCCCACGCTCGCTTTTGAATTCTCTTAAAATAAACGGGGGGGGGGGGGGGGGGGGGGGAAGGTAGAACAAAAGAAAAGAACGGAAATAAAGTCTACGACATTCAAATATCTATTGATATTTTTCTGACATTGAAATATTTATTGATAGTCGACATTTCCGTTGTTTATTTGAAGGAACAAAAACCGAAAATATTTAGTTTTGGATCGTTGCCTTGCATCACTTGTTATCCCTTCTTATGTGAAGCTATTTTAAGATACAGGGATAATAGAAAGTGGTCTCAAGTAGTGCAGGTCAATGAGGATCAAACTGCGGGACTCCCAAATAGTTTGTGCACGGGTTCTTCAGTCAACAACAAAAAAATTGTTTGAAGGTTGTCTTAGGACGGATTTCGTGGAAAATAGATATCGAGGGACCAGAAGATTTGGAAAAGAGAGCAATGAAAATGAAAGAATGTGAATGTATTAATATACATGGTCTAGCAGAATTCATTTCGATTTTGTACCGGTCTGTACCAGACTAGGCTACACGAGGCTATTTCAGACGAGATATTCAAAAGGCCAACGAAATTTAATAGCATTATCTATATTATTAGCTCCGCCGTCAGGATTATCTTTTAATTTCGCTACTACTTATTCAGCAAGATCTAAGCTTCCTGTCGGAAGAAGGGACAGGCAGCCCACACAGAAAAATATCAAGACAAAGAGACGCCAACATAGGATAGCGTAGGAGGCTAATTCAGTCATTTGCGCGAACGAAATTACTGACTACGCTTGGATTAAGAGCCTGTGTTCTTTTAGGAACGAAGAGGAGTAACTGTCTTGGATATATCACATCTTTTCTACCATTATCATCACTCATTCTAACATTTTTTTCTATTTTTTTCCCAAATCTTATTTATCTACAAAACGGGTCCATGCAGAATTTTTGAGAACAATACTAAATCATTGGCATACTGTTGTAAAAATAGGGACTAAGGGAGGGGAGGTACCATGGTGAACAATTCACTGCCACCTACCCCTCCTTTGGATCCGCAAAGATTTCACAAAAAGCGTGGATGTAGGTGACTAGGGTGACCAGAGTCGCTTGCAAATCATTGTCTTGTTGCTGATTTTTATTTTATTGAATTAAGTTAAGAATTTAATTAATTTAAGTTTAATACTATATTCACTTTATTTGGTTCATTTTAGGTCAGAATGCTTGATATAAGTAAAGAAGAAGGCGAAAAAGCACAACAACAGCTCGAGAAACAGTTTGGACCAGGAACAGCTAAGTTTGAAGAATGTGATGTGACAAACAAAGAACACTTTGCCAGTCAGTAAAAATATACAAAATAAAATTACAGTAAGAATTCTATTAAGCGGCCAGTTGTCAAAGTCCCTGTGAGAGCATTTGCGCTAATTTGTACCTCTATTGAGCCAACCTCTATTTAACGGCCGCTCGACAATGATTCTCCGAACGTGGCCGCTTAATTGAGGTTCTAGTGTAAGTCCTTTGAACATGTCCGGTGTATATCGTATAGTGTTTGCGGGGTTTAGATTAGAGAGTTTAAGAATCCCGTTTACGGCAAACGTGAAACGTGAGTTGACCAGTGAAAAGTTATTTTAAATTAGTAAAAAGGAATCGCAAAAATCTGCAAGTCGTAGATAAACAAAATGATATTTCTCTTTGTTAAAAAAGTTTGCAAAAGGTAAAGTGAAACACAGGAAATAGAAGAAAACTTGGTCACGCTGCCGCTTGCGAGAGAAAAAAAACGCGAATCTTAAGCTCTCTATTATACCAAGAGAGTACTTCATACTCTCTTTATTATAGAAATTTACATTTGGCCCGTTGCAAGAATAAGTTCCAAATATCTTTAAACTTCGAGGGAGTTTCGTATGAGTGAGAAACGATACGGCAGATTCGTAGCTCATATCGTATCTTACCGTGACCGTAACTACGCTTTGTGATTAGTTGAATAGCTGGAAGACAATGGAAAGCCATTTCAATGTTACGCCAATAGACCATTTTCGAGATGCGCGAGCGCTTTAAAAAATATCGCAGACGTGTACATGATCTCGAGGTATTTTTGGGCAGATCTTGCTGATCTTGAATTGCCCGAAAATGCCTCTTTTTCTTGCCTACGCCTGCGATATTTTTGAAAGCGCTCGTGCATCTCGAAAATGGTCTATTCGTACCGTGTTACGTGTTGTAAGTGAGTGCCGTACGTTTCCCACTCATATGAAAACTGCTCTATTGTACCGCAATCGTTGTACATGATTCAGATGTCTGAAGCCTTTTCAATTCAATGCTAATTGGTTTTCAGACGCAGTTCTCGGATGAGACTGCGCTTATACTGTTGTTTTATGATGCCATTATACCTATTTTTTAACCCTCTGAACGGAATATACCTTTTTAGCTTGTATTGGGTATAATGTTAACAGGGTATCATTTCATATAGATACAACTCAAACAAAGAACCTTATTCTCAAGAGAATGAAACGTGGTCTGAAATGGGAAAATATTACGCCCAAGTTAAAGAGATCCATTGGTTTTCTTCTGAAAGCGAAAGCGCTCGCTGTAACGTATTGTTCAACAATTCTTCTTCTTTGTTCTTTGGTTCATCAGAGGCTGTAAAGCAAACAGTGGTTGATCATGGTAAGCTTGATATTCTGTGCAACAACGCAGGAATCATCAACGAGAAAAACTGGGAGAAATGTGTCAGCATTAACCTGGTAGGTCACTAGGAAGAACTAAACGATTGTTGCTTGAGCTTCCCCCTCATAAGTTCGTAGTCCCCAGACTGTATTAACACTACGGGGGAGGGGGTGGGGGGTCTTGAGTAGCTGAGGAATAAAGGTCCTAGCTTCCTCTTCACAGCTACAAGTTTTTAGAACTGGGTCTTCGTGCGAAAGGACATTATATAAAATTTATGATTATTTGTTTTTCATTCACTTTCAGAATTCTGTCATTCACGGGACATTCGTTGGCATGGAGACCATGAACTCTGGGATAATAGTCAACACAGCTTCAATGGGAGGTAATCACACATCGTGCTAAGGAACATTTACAATCTCTATTACATAAAACACACATTCATTCCCTATTAATATCGTGCGCAACATTGAATACTGAAGCTAGAACCTTGGTTCGTCACATGCTCTTGCTCCAAGAAGTGCAAGTAACTTTCTGGTCATTCTAATACCCAGAGCTTCTCGTTTTTTCTTTACGAAGAGGTTGGTTCGGGGGACAAACGAAACCAATGAGTTCTGAGAATTCTATCAAAAGTTTTGCGCAGCGATTTGGTGCTTCAAAAAGATAGAAACTGAGAGATAGCAGATTCAAAGCTTGATTATGAGCAGTTGACCACAGAATGATCACATGATCATTAGATAACTTGCTAATTCTCTAATCTTCATCCGACAACATTTTATTATTGTAACCGTCAGGTTGTCAGGCATAAGTATCAAGATGATTAATTTGTTTATTTTGATGTCATGCAGGACTGGCACCGATGAGCCCCACCCCTGTGTATTGCGCAACAAAACATGGTGTTATTGGGTTCACCAGAAGCATAGCAACGGTACAGTCAGACGATATTCTACATGCTGTACAACTTCTCTGTATTGACAGCTACTTTTGTGTCCATACATTCCCCTTCAAACCTTCAAATTGTATCGTACCCGGAAACAACCTCTGGGCTGATCAAAGTCAGGGCACGGTTAACTGATACAGATCAAACCCTGAAACAACCTTTGGGCTGATCAAAGTCAGGGCACGGTTAACTGACACAGATCGAACCCTGAAACAACCTCTGGGCTGATTTAAGTCAGGGCACGGTTAACTGACACAGATCAAACCCTGAAACAACCTCTTGGCTGATCAAAGTCAGGGCACGGTTAACTGACACAGATCGAACCCTGAAACAACCTTTGGGCTGATCAAAGTCAGTGCACGGCTAACTGACACAGATCGAATTGGAATATAGCTTGTTAGATTTTTCGAAGGGAGGAAAATCGGAGAAAAACCCTCGAATCAAGGGAGAGACCTAACAACTCTGCTCGCACGTGATGTCAAGCCCATGCAGGAATGCAAACCCAAGACCTCTGAGGTGCACTTGTGATTGATATAACTGGCTGTTGTTTTGCAGGTCGCAATGAAAACTAAAGGAATTCGTGTAAACTGCATTTGTCCGGCTTTCGTCGACACTCCACTCCTGGAGAAACAAATGGAAGAGATTCCCGTAACTAAAGCATTAGTTGCACATATAGGGACCGTCAAGTAAGTCTCTCATTTTCTCCCTAGTTCTCCTTCCTTGCTTCCTTCCTTCCTTGCTTCCTTGCTTCCTTGCTTCCTTGCTTCCTTGCTTCCTTGCTTCCTTGCTTCATTGCTTCCTTGCTTCCTTGCTTCCTTGCTTCCTTGCTTCCTTGCTTCCTTGCTTCCTTGCTTCCTTGCTTCCTTGCTTCCTTGCTTCCTTGCTTCCTTGCTTCCTTGCTTCCTTGCTTCCTTGCTTCCTTGCTTCCTTGCTTCCTTGCTTCCTTGCTTCCTTGCTTCCTTGCTTCCTTGCTTCCTTGCTTCCTTGCTTCCTTGCTTCCTTGCTTGCTTCCTGCCTTGCTTCCTTGCTTCCTTGCTTCCTTGTTTACTAATGTTTTATTAGGAAGCCATTTCATACAATTATGGTTTTCAACTGGGTCCTAATAAAAAAAAAACATGGATGATATGACATATAGATAAATAGTCAATAATAAATGAATAGATAAACATGCATTCATAGATCCAGTTCAATTACGTCTGTCTGTCTCTCCGTCTGTCTGTCTTTCCGTCTGTCTGTCTGTCTTCCACTAGCTACATGGTACCCCATTTGCCGGATCATATCTTTTTTGTTGACTCTTTTCTAGGGCCGATTTGGTCGCTAAAGGTCTGATAGAATTAATCACCGATGACACTAAGAATGGCGAAGTAATGAGAGTGACTGCAAAGGCGAACATTGATTATCAGGAGTTTCAGATCAAAGGAGTATAAAAAGCTTATATCAACCAGAGCCTCTGGGTCCTTGGTGTTCATCAGGATATTGACTTGTTTATACCAACAGGGAACTAACTATGCAAAGTTTTGTTCAAAGGCATACCTGGTATGCATCATGTGATTATCAATTCATTACAAGATAAACCCATAATGTATCAGTCTGGACTATTGAAGTTTGAATGCTCTAAGTGTGTGTGTGTGTGTGTGAGGGGGTTGGGTGGTAAGGGTGGTATCAATAATCACAAGGTAAACCCACAATGCATCAAAGTCTGGACTGTTGAAGTTTGAATGCTCTAAGTGTGTGTGTGTGTGTGTGTGAGGGGGATTGGGTGGTAAGGGTGGTATCAATAATCACAAGATACACCCATAATGCATCAAAGTCTGGACTGTTGAAGTTTGAATTCTCTAAGTGTATGTGTGTGTGTTAGGGGGGGGGTGGGGGTGAAAGAGTGATAGGTTTGTGAAGTATTTTTTCATGTCGCGTGATTGGTTGCGTTGTTGAATGATGTCACCAGTTCAGTCCACTCAGATGGCCAATTTAAAGTGCAAATAAAGACTTACTTACTTACTTACTTACTAATCAGGGTCCGTGATTTTTCTGATTATGAAATATCTTACAATTATACAATATACTTTAGCATTGCAACAATAATAAAGATCCATAATACATCAATATTGATTTCGATCGTAAATTCATAAATTAATTCACAAGCATTGCCTGAGTTAAAAAAAAGACTATAACCAGCCTGAGCCTTCAGCAACTGTGGCGCGGTTTCAGCGGTTTTGAAAAACCTTGGTTTTTAGTTTGACTAAACTTCAATGTTGAACAGTTAGATACCAACCCTTACTCCACTTACCTTTACAGTTAGTTATACAGCCTAGTATATACCCCCTATATATCGATTTCACTGACGTCATTGTAAAATTTTCTGGGCCTTTAAATATTGATGGTAATTGAAGGTCTTGCAACCGAAAGAGAGGTCAAAACAATGTATCTCAACCAAATTTTGAGTTATAAGAAGCTTTCGATACCAAAATAGACGATCAAATGTGCTCATTATTTAGTGTGAAATGTATGGGTCCGCCATCTTGGTGTACCGAGGATGAAAACCACGTTCAATATTGTGAATACCCTATTTTCTCAGAAGAAATATTCATCAAATCAAAATGATCATTGTTTAAGAAGTCAAAAATGTACCATTTAAAAGGTATTTGCCACAATCTTTGCCTTTAGAAAATGCGTGACACCGTTGCGTGACAAAAAAATGATTCACGATCTAATTAAAATCTAAGCATCTGCAATACACGAATTTTTTTGTGAAAACTTTCCTGGATGATATAAGTTTTGTGCGATGATTAGTTTAGATTTTAGCTTTTTGATGACATCGTATGAAATCGGTAGCCTAGAAATAGTTGATTGATCCGTAAAAGCCTCGCTTTAAGACAAAAGCCGCTGGTAAATTTGTAGGCTCATCGAGGCAACAAATTAGGTTTATCATCGAGGCTTATCAGACTTCCAGGATGAAGATAAATGGTGCTGTAGCGATAGTAACTGGAGGAGCAAGTGGCATTGGTTATGCTTTCTGTAAAGCACTGCTTGAAAACGATGCTGCTTCGGTAAGAACTGACATATCAGCATAACTAAAACTGTGATCAAGGCGATAGTCTGAAAGCTTCTTTCGATCTGAGCGGTCAGAAACTAGTATTTGAAGCTGCATTTTTGTACTTACAGATTCAATTTTCTAAATCTTTATTTCGACTACTCCATTGAGCAATTTTCACGTCCAGGGACTTTTAATGAGCAAGTTTTTGGTGTAATTCGGAAATCCATGTAAAATCGGGGTCAAGAGTACCAAGAAAAGAGCCCAATCTCTCATGCCATCATTGATGAGAATCAGACAATATACACTCTGAACCAAAACTTCAGTCGTTTCAAATGTGTTAAAGACGGCCACGTAGGACACAAGTTGTCTCTGCATGATAATTTGTGTGAAGCATTTCCCCCCATTTTTCAGTATTTTTTCTTTGAACGATGAGACCGGTTCTGCTTGCATGATCTTTAACTCGTGGACACGCGAAGCGTAGATTGTTATTGTGAGGGGTCTGAATATGCAAATACGTCACTCACTCGATAATATGTTAGCAAATCCACAGGTAGCCCAAGCTATGTTTCTTCGATTGTTTTACAAAGAAATTCTAATATGGATTTTATTTTAAACACTGAAATAAATGCTGCTAACTTTTCAAGTTATTTTGACCTGTTCTTTATCTTGCCCTGTACTAAATTCCAGCCGATTTGGAGAGTTTTTGAGCTGAGGGTTTATCAGGTATTGCGTGACATTTTAAATTTTAATCCAAAGCACTCTTCCCGTCAGTAACATAAAAACAAAAGCCCGACTTTGGCACAGGGAACCCAACCTCGGGGTTCAGTATCCATGAGTTTGCCACATGGCGCATTTGATTTTGCGTGTTATCACGCTTCATCAAAATGCTAATCTGAGTATTGAACTGATTGAAGACAGGTGGGATGTAGCTGTACCTGGAGTCTGAAGGAGCGAATAAAGACCTGAGCTTTCACAGTTATAGTTTAGCCGAGCTCCTCATTGTTGCAGGGACTACGGAGAGGCAAGTTAGGGGACTTAGCCCACTTTTTTGCTAATAACTATACTCAACTTTAGCCTCCTTGCATTGCAATATGAAAACCATCTGACAATTCTAAACATATGACACAGATATCAATATCAATTGGTCAGTCAGGGGCTCTCTTCTATTTTTAGGTAACCATTCTTGATATTTCTGAGGAAGGAGGTGAGGACGCACGGAAAAAACTCGAGTCTCAATATGGACCAGGTTCAGTCAAGTTTATCAAATGCGACGTAAAGAATAAAGAAGATCTCGAAAGTAAGTACACCGATGCTCGTGACATAATCTAACCAATAAGGAAGAGCTTGAAAGTAAGTACACCGATGCACGTGACATAATCTAACCAATAAGGAAGAGCTTGAAAGTAAGTGCACCGAGTCACGTGACATAATCTAACCAATAAGAAGGAACTCGAAAGTAAGCTGATCGATCGATTGTCATGTGATCTAATCTAAAAAAAGATCTTGAAAACAAGGAAATCGATTCTCACGTGACTTAAACTGACCAATAAGGAAGATTTTGAAAACAAGCAAACCCATTCTTACCTATTCTGACCAATAAAAAAGAGGTAAGTAAAACAAGTCCCACGTGCACTAATCTAACCAATAACTGAAGAGCTTGTATCAAGTATCCTACTCATACATGTGACTAACGTACCGGTATACGGAAGATCTTTCTGAGAAGTATATCTTGTGATATATTCTACGCGCCAATTGAAAATCGCGTAAACTATTTCTATTAAAACTCCGACGAAGGACCAACGTCCGAAACGTCAATTCAGTTCCAAACTTTTTTTAACGGTGTTTTTAAAAGCTTCCTCATTCACTTGTTATATATGTATGAGCAAATGACCATGGACACATAATACCTCACATCTACTTTAACCAATCCACATTCCAGGAGCCTTCAAGAAAACTGTGGCGGACCATGGCAAACTCGATATCTTGTGCAACAACGCGGGAATTTCCGACGAAGAAAACTGGCACCGGACTATCGCTATCAACTTGGTAAGTCAGGGGGTACTGATTTTTGTCCAGTCCCAGGGCCGAATCCAGGGGAGGAGTGCAGGGGGTGCGAATCCTCCCCCGTCGGAACAATTTTGTCCCCCTATTTTGAAGATACCCAATACGAAATAATGTTCTTTCTTTGATTCTGAGGGTTGCACCCCCCTGGGCTAGCATTATTGCACCCTACACCCCTCTGGATCCCCCTTAGTACCATCATGTTTAGAAAAAACTCATGTTTTTAATTTTCTCTAGACGGCAGTTATTGAAGGCACCTACCTGGGAATGGAGATCATGAAGTCTGGTGTCATAGTTAACACATCCTCCGAAACAGGTAAGAAGTCTTCTGACTCTCAATGGTCTCACATACCGAGGGATACAGTTTTCTTTTGTTCATCGGGCTAGACCTTTGATCAAAAATGAACATGATCAAGACGTAAAATTCTTTTGAAGGCTCCAAGGATGATCATGATCATCACCATCATGATCATCACCATCATGATCATCACCATCATGATCATCACCATCATGATCATCACCATCATGATCATCACCATCATGATCATCACCATCATGATCATCACCATCCTGATCATCACCATCATGATCATCACCATCATGATCATCACCATCATGATCATCACCATCCTGATCATCACCATCATGATCATCACCATCATGATCATCACCATCCTGATCATCACCATCATGATCATCACCATCATGATCATCACCATCATGATCATCACCATCATGATCATCACCATCATGATCATCACCATCATGATCATCACCATCATGATCATCACCATCATGATCATCACCATCATGATCATCACCATCATGATCATCACCATCATGATCATCACCATCCTGATCATCACCATCCTGATCATCACCATCATGATCATCACCATCATGATCATCACCATCATGATCATCACCATCATGATCATCACCATCATGATCATCACCATCATGATCATCACCATCATGATCATCACCATCCTGATCATCACCATCCTGATCATCACCATCATGATCATCACCATCATGATCATCACCATCCTGATCATCACCATCATGATCATCACCATCATGATCATCACCATCCTGATCATCACCATCATGATCATCACCATCATGATCATCACCATCATGATCATCACCATCATGATCATCACCATCATGATCATCACCATCATGATCATCACCATCATGATCATCACCATCATGATCATCACCATCATGATCATCACCATCATGATCATCACCATCATGATCATCACCATCCTGATCATCACCATCCTGATCATCACCATCATGATCATCACCATCATGATCATCACCATCATGATCATCACCATCATGATCATCACCATCATGATCATCACCATCATGATCATCACCATCATGATCATCACCATCATGATCATCACCATCATGATCATCACCATCATGATCATCACCATATGATCATCACCATATGATCATCACCATATGATCATCACCACCATGATCATCACCACCATGATCATCACCATCATGATCATCACTATCGTGATCATCACAATCATGATCATCACCATCATGATCATCACCATCATGATCATCATCATGATCATCATCATCATCACCATCACCATCACCATCACTATCACCATCACCATCACCATCACCACCACCATCACCATCACCATCACCACCACCATCACCATCACCATCACCATCACCACCACCATCACCATCACCATCACCATCACCATCACCATCACCATCACCATCACCATCACCATCACCATCACCATCACCATCACCATCACCATCACCATCACCACCACCATCACCATCACCATCATCATCATCATCACCATCACCATCATCAACAACAACAACAACAACAATGAATGCATTTTAATCTCGGTTCCGTCATGCACCACATAGGTTTCAACCCAATTCCATATCTTCCAGTGTACTGTACCACAAAACATGCTGTTATTGGATTCACAAGAAGTATAGCACCGGTAAGTTTAACGTCCCTCCAATATTGGACTTGGTTAGTGACGACGAAGTCTGGAGAGACGAGCCGGACTGCCATTGATTTACAGTGGTCATCCAAGCCATTTGAAAGTACTCTAACCATTTATAGATATATTCCAAAGCAGGCACTTAATCTCAGTTTTTTTAAAGACCCGGCCTAGCCTGAGTGTTTATGACTGCATAAAGCGGTGAATAAGACTTCAATTATGTATTGACCAACCTTGGGACTTGTTCGTACGTTTGAATTGATCTTCATGATGATGCTATTTCGTTACAGACTTGTCTGAAAAAAGGAATACGAATCAATTGTATTTGTCCTGGTGCTGTCGATACTCCCTTTCTTCACAACTTGTCCAAAGAAGATGAAAAAATCGCCAGGATGATCAAAAGTCTTACCTTGCTGGAGTAAGTATATGGATATGTTTTTCATTTAATTTACATCACTCTTGCAAGGGAGAGAGAATCAAAAAGAAGAGGGGGGAAGAACGGAGGGAGGGAGGGGGAGGAAGGGGAAGATGGATAGTAAAATAAGCAGAAACACTGTAATATGTTATTATCAGTGACCCCCCCCCCCCCCCCCCCACAAACACACACTTTACTCTTCCTATTCTATCCAGCTGATATGATAAAGAGAAAACAATCAGAATTAAGAAAATTTGCAAAACTAAGGTGTCACCCTTAGAAGGCTACTCGCTACAATTAGATAAAAACACTGCATAATTCTTCGCTATTTTTTTTAGGTATTGTTGAGGTTTTGTGGTCTCCGGATATTTTAGCGCTGGAGCAATCTTAGCAGACTTCATGATAGCCTGAGTATCAGGAATTCGAAGTGGGGGGCCTTGCTCAGGCTACATATATGACACTTCAGTTTTGGGATGACGTTATTTCTACGTGTCATTATTTCAGCTGGATCCCTCCCACCACCCCCCCCCCCCCCCCCGACCCACCCACCCACCCATACATTGTAAGTGCTTCGCGGTAGTTGGTTTCTGAAAATGTGTTTGTTCAATTGCAGGCCAGAGTTTGTTGCCAAGGGACTAATACAGCTGATTAGTGACGACACCAAGAACGGTCAAGCCATGACAGTGTATAAAAAAAACGATCGCGTATCATCAGTTTTAATGAAAAAGGCCATTTTTGATGACAATTTTGAGACACGTTAATGCATCTGTTTTAGAAAAGAGTTTTTTTGAATGATGTCAGGTCGGATAATTAACCATTTGACCTCTCGCCCTCATGGTCTACAAGGCCGAAGTCAATACGAGTCGTAGTCGTTTTAGTACATCGCACACAATGGCTCCATCGAATAAGGTCATGACCGCTTTTGAGTCTGTGGACGGCTAATTCTGGGGGCTATTTAAAAAAAATACTTTATACAGGCCATGTAAGTTAATATTATCAAGTTTATTTGCTGGCCAGGACTATTTAGAGAGCATTTTTTTTAAATCCGCGGAAGAAAAATATTCTAGTACCCAGTTTCCACGCGGCCCATATTTTTTTCGCCTCGCGTCTCTTTTCGGCTTAAAATAACCGGCCATCATTTAAAAAAAGCCTGGGATCAAAAACCTCAGTTTCTAATGAATAAATAAATAAACAAACAAATGGATGGATGGAGGGAGGGAGATGGAATGATGATTCGCGATCGATTCCTGTATTTGATTTGCCGTCACATTTGATCAAGGATTTGATTTGATGAGGGTTTTCTCCGGACAGTGGATGGATGAGTACGAGAGTAAGTAAGTACGTATACAAACTTTGTGATAACTTTCCAATAAAGACCACGAAATATGTGCTCGAATGAAAATACTTCTATATATGGAGCAACAATTTGTAATTCAAACTAGACATTTTTTAAAAAAATCGTGAAAAGTAACGTATTCCCTTAAATGGGAACACCACTATATTTTGTTAAGTTTGAATATATTTTTTGCTGATCATGACTAGATTCTAAATTTGGCTACTGTGATATTATAATACTATACAGAGCTTTTGAGCGTGACGTCACTCGTATGGAAAAACGATTTCCATCCGGGTCCAAACCGAAAAGCAGTTCTATAAAGATTTTTCTTACTTTTTCTTCATGCTTTTGCTTCCTTGCTTCCTTGCTTCCTTGCTTCCTTGCTTCCTTGCTTCCTTGCTTCCTTGCTTCCTTGCTTCCTTGCTTCCTTGCTTCCTTGCTTCCTTGCTTCCTTGCTTCCTTGCTTCCTTGCTTCCTTGCTTCCTTGCTTCCTTGCTTCCTTGCTTCCTTGCTTCCTTGCTTCCTTGCTTCCTTGCTTCCTTGCTTCCTTGCTTCCTTGCTTCCTTGCTTCCTTGCTTCCTTGCTTCCTTGCTTCCTTGCTTCCTTGCTTCCTTGCTTCCTTGCTTCCTTGCTTCCTTTCTTTCTTTCTTTCTTTCTTTCTTTCTTTCTTTCTTTCTTTCTTTCTTTCTTTCTTTCTTTCTTTCTTTCTTTCTTTCTTTCTTTCTTTCTTTCTTTCTTTCTTTCTTTCTTTCTTTCTTTCTTTCTTTCTTTCTTTCTTTCTTTCTTTCTTTCTTTCTTTCTTTCTTTCTTTCTTTCTTTCTTTCTTTCTTTCTCAAGCCTAACACAAAGGAGTGATGACCCTGCTATGAAGAATAAGGTAACAGAAGCAAATAAAATCCTAAGATCTTTTTCTGGCAGTCGTGGCTGGGGTTTTATTGACAATAGCAAAATAGGTAATACTATGCTAAATAGAAGTGGCTTGCATTTAAATGAAAAAGGTTCAGCCGCCCTTGCCAAAAATATGATGAGTCACATTTATGATGATTATCAATGAATTAGTTTAACTGACAGTTTGCTAACCCTTAATGATGATGATTGTGGAAACAACTCTAAGTATCCAAAAATTAGAGGTTTTAAAGTCGCAAGTTTAAATATTGCCAGCCTTGTTCGACATATTGATGAACTGAGAGCTCTTATGAATGATCAGTATTTTGATATATTGGCTATAAATGAAACCAGACTTGATTCCACAATATCTGATAACTTAGTTCATATTGATGGCTATTTAATTTTGAGAAGAGATCGTAATCGTAATGGGGGAGGTGTGTGCCTCTACCTTCGATCAAGTCTTAGTTTTCGCATTAGAAGTGATCTAAAACTTAATGAAGATTTTGAAATGTTGAGCGTTGACATCATTAAACCAAATAGTAAAGCCTTTAATGTATCAGCGCTTTACAGACCGCCAAATTGTTTTGAAGGATTCTTCGATAATCTAGAGAATCTTATCCGTATTCTTGATTTGGAGGCAAAGGAGCACATACTTCTTGGTGACCTCAATTGTAACTACCTAGGGAAGAGTAATGATCCTCAGTTAATAAAACTGAAGCATTTGAGTACTATCTACCAGTTCACGCAAGTGATTACTGAACCCACTAGAATAACGCCCAATTCAAGTACACTCATTGATGTTATCTTAACCAATAAACCCTCTAGGATCGTATCTTCAGGAGTTTCTCATGTTGGTATTAGTGATCACAGTCTGGTATATGCAGTGCGTAAATTTGCAGTGTCGACTAAAAACACGCATAAATATGTATCAACACGCTCATTTAAAAATTTTGACCCTAATGCATTTAGGAAGGATTTGGAAATGATTTACTGGGACGAAATTAATGACTGCAATACACCCGACGAGATGATTCAAATCTGGTATAATCATTTTTTATCAGTAGCTAATAAACATGCTCCGTTAATAAATAGAAGGGTTAGAAGCAAGAGATCCCCTTGGCTTACGCCTAGATTAAGAAAATTGATCACGGACCGCGATAACTTGAAAAAGCAGGCGGTAATAACCAATGATACTGAAGCTTGGGATAAATTCAAAAAAGCAAGGAATAGAGTCAACACTGAGGTAAAGAAGACTAAAGCTGATTATTATCAATCTCAAATAAAACAAAATTATGGTAATTCTAAGGAGATTTGGAAGACAATTAATCAAGTTACAAATCGTAAGTCTACAAACAAAACCTCAATACATGAGCTTAAAGTAAATGGTAAATCATATACCGAGCCCTCAGATCTCTGTGAAATCCTTAATAAGCATTTTATTAATATTGGACCAAGTTTATCTTCGGGTTTGCGAAGTGGAGAAAAATGTTTTGAGTCTTATATTACTCCAGTGAACTCTATTTTTGAATTAGAACATACCACTTCGGAGATGGTTCAAAAGCTTTTAGAAAAATTTTCTCCTCATAAGGCTACAGGATTGGATAATATCTCGTGCAGACTTCTGAAGGAAGCTGCTCCAGTTATTTCCTTTTCCTTAACAGTAATCATAAACAAATCTATTGATACTGGCCTCTTTCCAACCAAGTGGAAGGTCGCAAAAGTTATACCCTTATTTAAGTCCAAAGAGAAATCGGATCCACAGAATTACAGACCAATTTCTGTCTTGCCTGCGATATCTAAAATTTGTGAAAGAGTCGTGTATGATCAATTCTATGCTTATCTAAATAAACATGACTTGCTTACGAAATACCAATCTGGATTTCGTTCTCTTCACTCCACCGTTACGGCCCTTCTCAATACCACAAATCAATGGTACTTGAATATTGATAAGGGTTTGACAAATTTAGTAGTATTTATTGACCTAGCAAAAGCATTTGACACGGTTTCGCATTCAATCTTACAAAAGAAATTAGAGCTTTATGGTGTGAATGGAACATCTCTTGATTGGTTTAGATCTTATGTGACAAATAGACAGCAGCAATGTATTGTTGAGGACTGTTTATCACAACCCTCGACAGTTAGTTGCGGCGTACCTCAAGGATCAATTTTAGGGCCATTATTGTTTCTTTTATATATAAATGACCTTTCGGGGTGTCTGTCATTTACCAAGCCCCATATGTACGCTGACGACACCATCCTAAGCACTGCCTCTATGTCAACAATTGAAATGCAGGTCAAGACGAATGAAGACTTAATTAACGTTAATGAGTGGCTGTTGGCAAACAGACTTAGTCTAAATACTACCAAAACTGAGTATATGTTTATTGGCTCAGATTTCCGGCTCTCCAATTTAGGGAAGATTATCCCAATTCACATTGGCGATAAACAAATAAAAAGGGTCGGATATACTAAATATCTCGGAGTTGACCTTGATGAAAACCTTAAATGGGATCAGCATATCCAAAATCTATGTTCCAAAGTAAACCGTTCCATAAATGGTCTAAAACAGGCTCGTGATTTTGTACCCTTGGAGGTTCTTAAAATGATATATAACGCTCTTATACAGCCTGTTTTCGACTACTGTGATGTGGTGTGGGGCAATTTAAATAGTGGTCTCGCCAACAAACTACAAAAGTTACAAAATCGTGCTGGCCGAATAATAACATTTCAAGGTTATGATACCAGATCCAAAGATATATTGCGTTATCTAAATTGGGACAATCTGGCATCTAGAAGAGATAAACACTTGAGTTTGCTAATGTACAATTCAGTTAACCATGCTGTTCCTAAGTACATTAGTGATCTTTTCCCAAAATGTTCTGAAAGTAACCCTTATAAATCTCGACTTAGAGATCAAGAACTTAATGTCGAGATTGCTCGTGTCCCAAAGACTGAGTTCTATAAAGGGTCATTTTCATATAGGGGTGCTAAAAACTGGAATTCGCTACCTCATAATGTAAAGTCATCAAAATCTAAAGAGATTTTTAAAAAGTTATTATTGGGCAAACAAATTGTCAATTAACTTTGAATGTTTTTATTATATAATTTGAAATTTTTATTTCATATTTAAAGTTGTACTTATTGTATGTATACACAGACTCTTTTATCACGGCTTTCATGTAAAGAAGTTTATAACTTGCTTCCTTGCTTCCTTGCTTCCTTGCTTCCTTGCTTCCTTGCTTCCTTGCTTCCTTGCTTCCTTGCTTCCTTGCTTCCTTGCTTCCTTGCTTCCTTGCTTCCTTGCTTCCTTGCTTCCTTGCTTCCTTGCTTCCTTGCTTCCTTGCTTCCTTGCTTCCTTGCTTCCTTGCTTCCTTCCTTCCTTGCTTCCTTGCTTCCTTGCTTCCTTGCTTCCTTGCTTCCTTGCTTCCTTGCTTCCTTGCTTCCTTGCTTCCTTCCTTCCTTCCTTCCTTCCTTCCTTCCTTCCTTCCTTCCTTCCTTCCTTCCTTCCTTCCTTTCTTTCTTTCTTTCTTTCTTTCTTTCTTTCTTTCTTTCTTTCTTTCTTTCTTTCTTTCTTTCTTTCTTTCTTTCTTTCTTTCTTTCTTTCTTTCTTTCGGTCTCTCTGTCTCTGTCTCTCCGTCTGTCTGTCTGTCCCTCTGTCTGTCTGTCTGTCCATCTGTCTGTCTGTCTGTCCCTCTGTCTGTCTGTCTGTCCATCTGTCTGTCTGTCTGTCTGTCTTCCACTAGCTACATGGTACCCGATTTGCCGGATCATATCTTTTTTGTTGACTCTTTTTTAGGGCCGATTTGGTTGCTAAAGGTCTGATAGAATTAATCACCGATGACACTAATAAAACCATAATGCATCAGTCTGGACTGTTTGAATGCTCTAAGTGTGTGTGTGTGTGTGTGTGTGTGTTTGTGTGTGTGTGTGTGTGTGTTTGTGTGTGTGAGGGGGTAGGGTGGTAAGGGTGGTATCAATAATCACAAGGTAAAAGGTAAACCCATAATGCATCAAAGTCTGGACTGTTGAAGTTTGAATGCTCTAAGTGTATGTGTGTGTTTTGGGGGTGGGGGTTGGGGGGTGAAAGGGTGGTAGGTTTGTGAAGTATTTTTTCATGTCGCGTGATTGGTTGCGTTGTTGAATGATGTCACCAGTTCAGTCCACTCAGATGGCCAATCAGGGTCCGTGATTTTTCTGATTATGAAATATCTTACAATTATACAATATATTTTAGCATCGCAACAATAATAAAGATCCATAATACATCAATATTGATTTCGATCGTAAATTCATAAATTAATTCACAATCATTGCCTGAGTTAAAAAAGACTATAACCAGCTTGAGCCTTCAGCAACTGTGGTGCGGTTTCAGCGGTTTTGAATATCCTTGGTTTTTAGTTTGACTAAACTTCAATGTTGAACAGTTAGATACCAACCCTTACTCCCCTTACCTTTACAGTTAGTTGTGAATATTACAGCCTAGTATATACCCCCTATATATCGATTTCACTGACGTCATTGTAAAATTTTCTGGGCCTTTAAATATTGAAGGTAATTGAAGGTCTTGTAACCGAAAGAGAGGTCAAAACAATGTATCTCAACCAAATTTTTAGTTATAAGAAGCTTTCGATACCGAGATATAGACGATCAAATGTGCTCATTATTTAGTGTGAAATGTATGGGTCCGCCATCTTGGTGTACCAAGGATGAAAATCACGTTCAATATTGTGAATACCCTATTTTCTCAAAAGAAATATTCATCAAATCAAAATTATTTATCGTTTAAGAAGTCAAAAATGTACCATTTAAAAGGTATTTGCTACTTTCTTAGGCTTTAGATAATGCGTGACACCGTTGCGTGAGGAAAATTGATGCACGATTAAATTATAATCTAAGCATCTGCAATACACGAATTTTTTTGTAAATTTTTCCTGGATGATATAAGTTTTGTGCGATGATTAGTTTAGATTTTAGCTTTTTGATGACGTCGTGTGAAATCGGTAGCCTAGAAATAGTTGATTGATCCGTAAAAGCCTCGCTTTAAAACAAAAGCCGCTGGTAAATTTGTAGGCTCATCGAGGCAACAAATTAGGTTTATCATCGAGGCTTATCAGACTTCCAGGATGAAGATAAATGGTGCTGTAGCGATAGTAACTGGAGGAGCAAGTGGCATTGGTTATGCTTTCTGTAAAGCACTGCTTGAAAACGATGCTGCTTCGGTAAGAACTGACATATCAGCATAACTAAAACAGTGATCAAGGCGATAGTCTGAAAGCTTCGATCGATCTGAGCGGTCAGAAACTAGTATTTGAAGCTGCATTTTTGTACTTACAGATTCAATTTTCTAAATCTTTACTTCGACTACTCCATTGGGCAATTTTCACGTCCAGGGACTTTTAATGAGCAAGTTTTTGACGTACTTTGGAAATCCTTGTAAAATCGGGGTCACGAGTACCAAGAAAAGAGCCCAATCTCTCATGCCATCATTGATGAGAATCAGAGAATATACACTCTGAACCAAAACTTCAGTCGTTTCAAATGTGTTAAAGACGGCCACGAAGGACACAAGTGGTCTCTGCATGATAATTTGTGTGAAGCATTTCCTCCCATGCATTTTTCAGTATTTTTTCTTTGAACGATGAGACCGGTTCTGCTTCTATGATCTTTAACTCGTGGACACGCGAAGCGTAGATTGTTATTGTGAGGGGTCTGAATATGCAAATGTGTCACTCACTCGATAATATGTTAGCAAATCCACAGGTAGCCCAAGCTATGTTTCTTCGATTGTTTTACAAAGAGATTCTAATATGGATTTTTTTTAAATACTGAAAGAAATACTTCTAACTTTTCAAGTTATTTTGACCTGTTATTTATCTTGCTCTGTACTAAATTCCAGCCGATTTAGAGAGTTTTTGAGCTGACATTTTAAATTTTAATCCAAAGCACTCTTCCCGTCAGTAACATAAAAACAAAAGCCCGACTTTGGCACAGGGAACCCAACCTCGGGGTTCAGTATCCATGAGTTTGCCACATGGCGAATTTGATTTTGCGTGTTATCACGCTTCATCAAAATGCTAATCTGAGTATTGAAGATTGAAGACAGGTGGGATGTAGCTGTACCTGGAGTCTGAAGGAGCGAATAAAGACCTGAGCTTTCACAGTTATAGTTTAGCCGAGCTCCTCATTGTTGCAGGGACTACGGAGAGGCGAGTTAGGGGACTTAGCCCACCTTTTTTGCTAATAACTATACTCAACTTAAGCCTCCTTGCATTGCAATATGAAACCCATCTGACAATTCTAAACATATGACACACATATCAATATCAGTTGGTCAGTCAGGGGCTTTCTTTTCTATTTTTAGGTAACCATTCTTGATATTTCTGAGGAAGGAGGTGAGGACGCACGGAAAAAACTCGAGTCTCAATATGGAGCAGGTTCAGTCAAGTTTATCAAATGCGACGTAAAGAATAAAGAAGATCTCGAAAGTAAGTACACCGATGCACGTGACATAATCTAACCAATAAGGAAGAGCTTGAAAGTAAGTACACCGATGCACGTGACATAATCTAACCAATGAGGAAGAGCTTGAAAGTAAGTGCACCGAGTCACGTGACATAATCTAACCAATAAGAAGGAACTCGAAAGTAAGCAGATCGATCGATTGTCATGTGATCTAATCTAAAAAAAGATCTTGAAAACAAGCAAATCGATTCTCACGTGACTTAAACTGACCAATAAGGAAGATTTTGAAAACAAGCAAATCCATTCTTACCTATTCTGACCAATAAAAAAGAGGTAAGTAAAACAAGTCCCACGTGCACTAATCTAACCAATAACTGAAGAGCTTGTACCAAGTATCCTAAGTCATACATGTGACTAACGTACCGGTATAAGGAAGATCTTTCTGAGAAGTATATATTGTGATATATTTTACGCGCCAATTGACAATCGCGTAAACTATTTCTATTAAAACTCCGTTAAAACTAACGTCCGAAACGTCAACTCAGTTCCAAACTTTTTTTAACGGTGTTTTTAAAAGCTTCCTTCTCATTCACTTGTTATATATATAAGAGCAAATGACCATGGACACATAATACCTCACATCTACTGTAACCAATCCAAATTCCAGGAGCCTTCAAGAAAACTGTGGCGGACCATGGCAAACTCGATATCTTGTGCAACAACGCGGGGAGTTCCGACGAAGAAAACTGGCACCGGATCATCGCTATCAACTTGGTAAGTCAGGGGGTACTGATTTTTGTCCAGCCCCAGGGGCGAATCCAGGGGAGGAGTGCAGGGGGTGCGAATCCTCCCCCGTCGGAACAATTTTGTCCCCCTATTTTGAAGATACCCAATACGAAATAATGTTCTTTCTTTGATTCTGAGGGTTGCACCCCCCTGGGCTAGCATTATTGCACCCTACACCCCTCCCTGAACAAAATTCTGGATCCCCCTTAGTACCATCATGTTTAGAAAAAACTCATGTTTTTAATTTTCTCTAGACGGCAGTTATTGAAGGCACCTACCTGGGAATGGAGATCATGAAGTCTGGTGTCATAGTTAACACATCCTCCGAATTAGGTAAGAAGTCTTCTGACTCTCAATCGTCTCACATACCGAGGGATACAGTTTTCTTTTGTTCATCGGGCTAGACCTTTGATCAAAAATGAACATGATCAAGACGTAAAATTCTTTTGAAGGGCTCCAAGGATGATCATGATCATCACCATCATGATCATCACCATCATGATCATCACCATCATGATCATCACCATCATGATCATCATCATCATGATCATCACCATCATGATCATCACCATCATGATCATCACCATCATGATCATCACCATCATGATCATCACCATCATGATCATCACCATCATGATCATCACCATCATGATCATCACCATCATGATCATCACCATCATGATCATCACCATCATGATCATCACCATCATGATCATCACCATCATGATCATCACCATCATGATCATCACCATCATGATCATCACCATCATGATCATCACCATCATGATCATCACCATCATGATCATCACCATCATGATCATCACCATCATGATCATCACCATCATGATCATCACCATCATGATCATCACCATCATGATCATCACCATCATGATCATCACCATCATGATCATCACCATCATGATCATCATCATCATGATCATCACCATCATGATCATCACCATCATGATCATCACCATCATGATCATCACCATCATGATCATCACCATCATGATCATCACCATCATGATCATCACCATCATGATCATCACCATCCTGATCATCACCATCCTGATCATCACCATCCTGATCATCACCATCATGATCATCACCATCATGATCATCACCATCATGATTATCACCATCATGATCATCACCATCATGATCATCACCATCCTGATCATCACCATCCTGATCATCACCATCCTGATCATCACCATCATGATCATCACCATCATGATCATCACCATCATGATCATCACCATCATGATTATCACCATCATGATCATCACCATCATGATCATCACCATCCTGATCATCACCATCATGATCATCACCATCATGATCATCACCATCATGATCATCACCATCATGATTATCACCATCATGATCATCACCATCATGATCATCACCATCCTGATCATCACCATCCTGATCATCACCATCATGATCATCACCATCCTGATCATCACCATCATGATCATCACCATCATGATCATCACCATCCTGATCATCACCATCATGATCATCACCATCCTGATCATCACCATCATGATCATCACCATCATGATCATCACCATCATGATCATCAGCACCATCACCAGCACCATCACCATCACCATCACCATCACCATCACCATCACCATCACCATCACCATCACCATCACCATCACCATCACCATCACCATCACCATCACCATCACCATCACCATCACCATCACCATCACCATCACCATCACCATCACCATCACCATCACCATCACCATCACCATCACCATCACCATCACCATCACCATCACCATCACCATCACCATCACCATCACCATCACCACCACCATCACCACCACTAGATGCATCCGTGTAAATTTTTTGAACATCACCACGGACATGTTCAAATACTCATTATAAGTAGAAAATAGTCAGTTTTCAAAAACGTTTTGCGTGATTATTCTGTTTTTGATCGAAAGTTTTGGCAACAAGATTTTGAAGGCTCACCATCTATTTTTGCGCTAGTTATCAAAGTACAATGTTCGAATAGGTAAACTTTTGCCGCAAAATTCGAAAAAAATACTTTTATTCGTTTTTTCTTTAAAAAACCAGGAGATCTCTAGAGTACTCTTTATGATGGTCCAACCTAGGCTCTCCACCTTGTTTCTGTTTCACGTTAAATTTACGAACCTTGCAAGTCCAGTGTTAGTCCAATAACCACTTGGAACCCTAATTTTCAAAGTTATGTCAATTTTTTCATCTTGAAAAAATATTGCCTAAAACATGGCGCAAAATTATGAAACTTACTAGACATGTTTATTGAGAGTTAGGAACGAGGTGGGAAGAAAAATCTGCTCAATTTTTGTAATTTTACGCAAAATACAGGTGATGGTAAACTTTTTGAACATGTTCAAAATTGTTCTTTGGAGCTTACCTACCAAAATATTTATGAAATAAACAACAATATTTTATGGAATAGATAAAAGCAAGCGTCCTCTTACAGTGTATAAGATTGTCTATGTAAAACGAGCATATTTTGATTTTTTATTTCATATTTTTGAAAAAACATTAGTAGCTTCTAAATCTTCCAAAATTTGTTCAAAATGCCTCATTCTTTGCTATGAAGCTTAAAAGTGAACAAATAGTTGAGACAAAGTACGAGAAGTAGCTAATGTTCGGTTATTTTTTTAAAATATTGAATTTTTTGAAAGAAAAAAATTGGGGAAAAAATCAAAGAAAATAACATGCGATGGAAATGTTGTTGACATATTGCACTAATTAAACTTCCTACAAAGCCTGCCTATACGTTTTGAAGATATGCTGGGCATTTCTGATAAATTTGCAAAACTTCAGAGTGGCCAGAGTTTTCAAGGGGGGAGGGGTGGGTTAGGGTTAGGGAAGTATTTGAATATCGGTTAAAAGCGAGAAAAACCCAGAAACAATAGGTAAAGCATTAGATTAGATACCCTTGAAAGAAAAACTAAAAAACATACTACTACTGACGCACATGAATGCCATTAAGATCAGAATCCAATTTTCTTATGAAAATGTACGGAAAGTAGAGATATAGTATACTCAAGTAGAGTAACTCCTAAATATTATTCATAGAATGATGAGGAATAAATTGATTGATTGATAGGAGTGGATGTTACCTGAAATGGTGATGGCACGAGACTATCATTAGCTTATTGTAAGAGTATTTATTGAAATAGTGTGCAGATGTTGCCTATTGATATCTGTTAGAAGAAGTGCAGTAAACAAGGAACACGTCGTTGTTCTAGATGGGCAGCTAGTTCTATATGATACTTATCGTATCCAACCCTTACATCTGTTGAGGTGCACCTTATCCCTGAGACAATACTTTCAGTACTGGTTCTACATGAAGTAAATAGTTGAATGATAAAATATTTCTTGATTTGAGTGTTGCATCTTCAAATTATGAAGGTTTATAAATACTTCCAATATGTTAATAACTGTGACGTCAGGCAAGGCTTCATTTAATATACAAAATTTGATTGGTTCACACAAACAGTATTCAAAGAGTATCATTATTTTACTCATGGTTTCCGGTAAAGGTTATTTTAAATTTGTTCTCATAATAGCTATGTATTATTACTAGTTATAACAAATACACTCAAACATCTCACCTGTCATCTCATAGTCATTAACATATTGGAAGTATAAACCTTGAAGTTCATAACTTAAAGACACATCACTCAAATCAAGAAACACTTTACCATGAAACTAATTACTTTATGTAGAACTGGTATTGAAAATATTTTCTCATGGATTAGATGCACTTTAAGGCATTGAGCTGTGTGTAGACTGCTGCTAAATCATTCTATCGAGGATGCAAGATAATTCCTATCCAGCAGGACCGAAAGATAAGTCGAATTTGCAAGAAACTTTGGGCCATCTAAAAAAGACTACTCCCACACTGCAATCACTTAGAAAACCCTCTTCTATATAGTAGTAGACACAAAAGAAGATCCTAAGACACTAAAACTTGGTGAAATGCAGCTTTTAGAATATCAGCTTACTAAAATGATTTTATCCCGAAATAGTTTATCTTTTTTTTAAATCGCGGTACATGCCATATTAAAGACATCAGCAACATGTCTAAGACTTTCAGTAAGCATACTCTGTTGAAGAAAAAAGAAGCCGATTGTTTCAGTTACGAAAGAAAGTTAGCCACATCTACCACTGAGACAGCAGAATACATCGATATATCCATGAAGCCTGGTTTACGAATGGCTTCAAAAAAAAAAAAAAAAAAACAAGAAAAATAAAACAAGAAAAAAAAAAAAAAAAAAAAAAAACAAGAAAAAAGCAACAGACTGAGTTAGCTCGTTTCCGACGAAAATGAAATGGAATGGAATAAATAGGACAGCGAAGTTTTACAAAAGGCATTCAGAGATGACAGGGAGCTGGAGTACATGCTTAGGAAGTCTACAATACTAGAGGTTTTTGATAGTCATTCAGCGTCGAAAAGTTAAAAAAATTTACAACCAAGAAAATAACAGCCAATGGCAACAAATATTGAATTAATCCGACTTTACATCTGTGACTTTGCATTAAAAAATAAATAAAACCTCCAAAGATTATCTACCAGATAACTCAAGATCTTAGGAAGGTGCCGTTAAAAAGTTATAAATACGTTAATTCGACTATAGAAATACACAAGGGTGAAGGGCCTAGAGTTGGGATATACTATTTTGCAAAGGCAAAGCACACCATCTACAATTTCCGGAAATATGAAAGAAAAACAAAAGAGTATAAATATTGAACATGTTCAAAAAATTTACTATGTTCAAAAAAGTTACTTAAGAATAGGTAAACTTTTTGAACATGTTCAAAATGTTTACTATGTCTAAGTAAGAATTTTGAACATGTTCAAAAAACTTACCTACTAACTAGGTAAACTTTTTGAACTTAGGTAAGAATGCATATGGCCACCACCATCACCATCACCATCACCATCACCATCACCACCACCATCACCACCACCATCACCATCACCATCACCATCACCATCACCATCACCATCACCATCACCATCACCATCACCATCACCACCACCATCACCATCACCATCACCATCACCATCACCACCACCATCACCATCACCATCACCATCACCACCACCATCACCATCACCATCACCATCATCATCATCAACAACAACAACAACAACAACAACAACAACAATGAATGCATTTTAATCTGGGTTCCGTCATGCACCACAGGTTTAGACCCAATTCCATATCTTCCAGTGTACTGTACCACAAAACATGCTGTTATTGGATTCACAAGAAGTATAGCGCCGGTAAGTTTGACGTCCCTCCAATATTGGACTTGGTTAGTGACGACGAAGTCTGGAGAGACGAGCCGGACCGCCATTGATTTACAGTGGTCATCCAAGCCATTTGAAAGTACTCTAACCATTTATAGATATATTCCAAAGCAGGCATTTAAACTCAGTTTTTTTAAAGACCCGGCCTAGCCTGAGGGTTTTGTGACTGCATAAAGCGGTGAATAAGACTTCAATTATGTATTGACCAACCTTGGGACTTGTTCGTACGTTTGAATTGATCTTCATGATGATGGTATTTCGTTACAGACTTGTCTGAAAAAAGGAATACGAATCAACTGTATTTGTCCTGGTGCTGTCGATACTCCCTTTTTTCACAACTTGCCAAAAGAAGATGAACAATTCGTCAGGATGATCAAAAATCTTACCTTGCTGGAGTAAGTATATAGATATGTTTTTCATTTGATTTACATCACTCTTGCAAGAGAGAATTGAAAACAAAAGGGGGAAGGACGGAAGGACGGAAGGACGGAGGGAGGGAGGGGGAGGAAGGGGAAGATGAGTAGTAAGATAAGCAGAAACACTGTAATATGTTATTATCAGTGCCCCCCCCCCCCCCCCACAAACACACACTTTACTCTTCCTAATCTATCCAGCTGATACGATAAAGAAAAAACAATCAGAATTAAGAACATTTGCAAAACTGAGGTGTCACCCTTAGAAGGCTACGCGCTACAATTAGATAAAAACACTGCATAATTCTTCGCTATTTGTTTTAGGTATTGTTGAGGTTTTGTGGTCTCCGGATATTTTAGCGCTGGAGCAATCTTAGCAGACTTCATGATAGCCTGAGTATCAGGAATTCGAAGCGGGGGGCCTTGCTCAGGCTACATATATGACACTTCAGTTTTGGGATAACGTTATTTCTACGTCATTATTTCAGCTGGATCCCTCCCCCAAATCCCCCCCCCCCCCCCCCCCCCCCCGACCCACACATTGTAAGTGCTTCGCGGTAATTGGTTTCTGAAAATGTGTTTGTTCAATTGCAGGCCAGAGTTTGTTGCCAAGGGACTAATACAGCTGATTAGTGACGACACCAAGAACGGTCAAGCCATGACAGTGTATAAAAAAGCGATCGCGTATCATCAGTTTTAATGAAAAAGACCATTTTTGATGACAATTTTGAGACACGTTAATGCATCTGTTTTAGAAAAGAGTTATAATTATAGGATAATTAACAATTAGACCTCTCGCCCTCATGGTCCAGAAGGCCGAAGTCAATACGAGTCGTAGACCATGAGGGCGAGAGGTCTAATTGTTTTAGTACATCGCACACAATGGCTCCATCGAATAAGGTCATGACCGCTTTTGAGTCTGTGGACGGCTAATTCTGGGGGCTATTTAAAAGAAATACTTTATACAGGCCATGTAAGTCAATATTCTCAAGTTTATTTGCTGGCCAGGACTATTTAGAGAGCATTTTTTTTTAATCCGCGGAAGAAAAATATTCTAGTACCCAGTTTCCACGCGGCCCATATTTTTTTCACCTCGCGTCTCTTTTCGGCTTAAAATAACCGGCCATCATTTATAAAAAGCCTGGGATCAAAAACCTCGGTTTTTAATAAATGAATGAATGAATGAATGAATGAATGAATGAATGAATGAATGAATGAATGAATGAATGAATGAATGAATGAATGAATGAATGAATGAATGAATGAATGAATGAATGAATGAATGAATGAATGAATGAATGAATGAATGAATGAATGAATGAATGAATGAATAATAAAAATACTTCTAAATATGGAGCCACAATTTGTAATTCAAACTAGACATTTTTAAAAAAATCGTGAAAAGTAACGTAAACAATACTAGAAATAATCATGACACTCTTATTATTAATAGAAGAAATAAGTAAAGTATTCCCTTAAATGGGAACACCACTATTTTGTGTTAAGTTTGAATATATTTTTTTGCTGATCATGACTAGATTCTAAATTTGGCTACTGTGATATTTTAATACTATACAGAGCTGTTAAGTGTGACGTCCCTCGTCGTATGGAAAAACTACTTCCGGTTCCAAACCGGAAAGCAGTTCTATAAAGATTTTTCTTACTTTTTCTTCATGACAGGATTTGTTGTCCAAAGTTCTAATTGTTTCAGGTGGAGGTTAAATCATTGAGTACGTTTTTCGCTTTATTTTAACGGTATTTTTGAGCAGTTGGACCCGGAAATACGTCACAACTTGACAGCTCAATTGCCATGAACACTATGACGTCACGGTTTTTTTTACATGTGCAAGAATAATAGAGATTTAGCCTAAATCTTCTTTCGTACGGGATATTTAGTGTAATATTTAGCTTTTCTCACTTTTCACTATCTCATAAACCGAATTTTCTTGTGATTTGATTTGTTTTGCTTCTATTTTGTGTCCTTTTTTTGACAATAATCCTTAGCGTTAAGACAACAGATTGTTTCGATGTAACGTCATAGGGTTATAGCTCAACTCCTTATATGGAAGTTCAGCATGAAAACACTTGTACTAATCGAAAAACGGTAGCTTTATAAGTCTTATAGGTTCGCTTGACAGAAGTAGTCTCATTTACAAAATGATTATCAAAGGTACTATATCCATCATCACTGGAGGAGCTAGTGGAATTGGAAAGGCGTTTTGTGTGGCTCTCTTGGAAAACGAAGCTGCCTCGGTAAGCTATAGGTGAATAGATACCTAAAGTTTTAAATAATACGAGATGTTGGTAGTCACGAACTTTTCATCGTGGAATACAGCTCCACGCTCGTGACTTTTGAGCGTAATTTTACTTCCGGTTAAATCAGGACTCGTCTATCTGTCTGTCTTTTCCCCTAAACCTATGCAGATCCTATGCAAGGACATGGCATTTATCCTGGTTCACTGTAAAAAAAAATACTGATCTCTTGTCGGCAGAAAGAATCACGACTAGACCACCACTTGAATTCGTAATGAACCGGAAGAAGTAGATGAATTGACTTAAACATTTGTCGGTTTATATGTCACGCAATGCCCACACGGGTCGCACGTGGATATTGTATATTGCTTATCAAATGTCTAGAAGTTGAATTTCATATTTTTTTAAAAGTTTTTGAGATTTGAGTGAGTTTGAAGGAGAAAATCGATGTTAATGTTAACGTTCAAACATAAAGTAACAATATGTTTCTGATACGGGCTACCTGTGCCTTCAATGGATGATCATAACCACAGGAAGCCCAAATAAATATCAATGATACACATTTGTAAATAAGTCCTTGTATGTCATTCTCTAGGTGATCATACTAGATATTAACAAGGAGACAGGTGAAAAAACCCAAGAAGAGTTACAAACCAAGTACGGACCAGGATCTGCCAAGTTTATAGCATGTGACATTTCCAAAAAGGAAGAGCTTACGAGTAAGTGTTTGTCAAAATTAACTTTCGCGCGCTTTTTTTTTTATTATTATTTATTACGAAAGTTCGTGTTTATATTGTTATTGTTATTGACATTTTATTGAATTGTTGTATATTATTATTATTACTACTACTATTATTATCATTATTATTATTATTATTATTATTATTATTACTATTACTATTGTCTTGTGGCGTAGGTGCATTCAAGCAAACTGTAGATGAACACGGTAGACTCGACATAGTGTGCAACAATGCGGGTATTGGTGATGAGGTCAACTGGGAGAAATGCATTGCCATCAATCTGGTACGATATCTTTTCGCTTTCAAGTCAATTTTTGGTAAAGATGAATTTGACTAGTTATAGTTATTAGAGTCCCGATGTAACGCACCAGGTCATGTGAGGGGTGGCGCTTTAACCAAACCAAAAAATAGAATAAGACGAAATTTGAAAAAAATACATCTCCTCTGTAACCTAATGTTCATGTCCACCATTGCTCATGATCCTCACGCAGTCTTGTCATTATTCTATTTATTTCAAGATGGCCACCATTCAAGGCACCTACTTGGCATTTGAATACATGAAATCCGGTGGTGTAGTCGTCAACACAGCTTCCATGTCAGGTATATGTGTGTGCTGTCAAGAACCACGAAGGGGAGAGGGGAGAGAGTGAGATTCCAAGGCTGGGCTCCTCCCAATGGACCCTTTCAAAATTATCTTGAATGCGAGGCTAGACTGAATGGAAGCACGAAATAAATGGCATAAATTCCATCGGAAAAAAGTATGATTTCTTTTGGGATAAACAAGATATATCGTAGACTGATTCCATTGATGTGTCAGGTGTTTTGGTGTTTTAGCTCGTATTTTCCCCCGATAAAACAATAAGCTCGAAGAAAAAAATGAACATCATTAATATAAATGTGTCATCAGACCTACCGTCCCTCCCCCCCCCCCCCCCCCCCACATACACACGCGCACGTCCCCTGGGGTCATCCTCACTGTAAAAACTAAACTATAATTTCTAACAAAGCTCACTTATACTTCGCTACAGCATTTGTACCTATGGGCATGGTAGCCGTGTATTGCACATCAAAGGCTGGTGTTGTTGCGTTCACCAGAAGCATCGCAAAGGTATGTAAAAATCAGTGAGTACCACCTTATTTAGTGTATAAGTAATAAGTACACTGAAAACCATATCTACCATTAGGTAGCGACGTCATCTTTGGATATTTCTTATCCAATCAAAATCCTCGGACAAGGCATCGTCACGGTCACAGCACGGGAGGTCAATACCATGATTATTCCTTTGTTATCTAACATTTCAAATCCTTATACCGTGGAATCCCGTTATCTCAAACCTGTCTCGAATTTCCCATTATATTTTGAACCTGAAGCCGCGATATCTTGAACCCTCCAACCTTTCAAAGTCCCTGGTCCACAGAAGGTTCGAGAAGGTCCCTGTAGAAGTATCATCACAAAAAAGATGCACATAAACCGTGGTTGAAACCAAAGAAAACAATGATACGCAACCAAGGCTCTTGGGATGGTACCCTCCTTTGGTCCAAGTTGACTACACAATATTTCTGTATTAAAGGTTTCCCTAGAGTCCAAGGGGGTTCGCGTATGCTGTATTTGTCCAGGTATGGTAGATACTCCCCTTCTACCAAAGGATTACCCTGGGATGAAAGAATGGATCGAGAAACGAGGAGTTGTTCAGTAAGTATCGATGTCATGAAACCGAAAATCTTTTTTTTTTTGTGTGTGTTCATAAGAAAAACTCCAAATTTTATCAATAACCTCAAACAACATCTGGTTTGCTCAAAGTCAGAGCACGGGTAACTCACAGATCGATTTGTAATCTTATAGGTGTGTTAAGCTTTGCGGAGGGAGGAAAACCGTATGATCCGGAAAAAAACCCTCGAGTAAGAGAGACCTAACAAACTCTACTCAAAAATGTGATGCCAGGAATCGAACTCGAGACCCCAGAGATGAGAGGCGAATGATATGCTCTAACCTTTGTTTTATCTTTGTTTGTTTACAGACCCGAATTCATTGCCAAGGGTCTTCTTGAGCTCATCAATGACGATTCTAAGAATGGAGTGATTATGAGAGCCAACGCCGCTGAAGGCATCGGATACATGGAGTTTGAAGAAATGGACGTTTAATAGTAATCATAATCATTAATTATATAATCATTCAAAAAAAAAAAAAAGTTTTTAAAATTAATAGGTAATCGATAACATGAGCACCCCGTGTCATATAGGGTATGTCTCCTACTATTTTAACGTATCTCATTCCCAAAGAGCACCCTCGATTTTATCCCGAATTTCTCACATTCTTTTGTTTAATTAAAAACAAAAGAAGGTTTAAACAAAAGAAGGTGAGAAATTCGGGATAAAATCGCATGCGCACTGAAAACGATTCTGAAACTCTGAACTGGCTTATTCCTTGATTCATCAGTTCATTAGTAAAAATCTCTCATTACCTATTAAACTACTGCAGACAGTTATAGCTTCGGTTGGAAGTATTTTTTGTAGTCTATACCATTGTTTTTAGTGACGCGCATGACAGCAGCGTTCTTCGTGTCATCCTCGATGAGTTCCATTACACCAGAAGCAATCAACTCAGGCCTGAAATAAATGAAAAAAACAAATCACTAAACTAGCTGATTTCATGCTCTCTATTTCTCGTATCTTGGTTAACTTTTATAGTTATTATAGATGTGTCTTGTGTCTCAATTTAGGTTAAGTTATAATTCTTTGTAAATGTAATGTAATAACAAAAAATGACACTAAATGTATGTATGTATGTATGTATGTATGTATGTATGTATGTATGTATGTATGTATGTATGTATGTATGTATGTATGTATGTATGTATGTATGTTTGTATGTATGCATGCATGCATGCATGCATGCATGCATGCATGTATGTATGCATGCATGCATGCATGCATGCATGCATGCATGTATGTATGTATGTATGTATGTATGTATGTATGTATGTATGTATGTATGTATGTATGTATGTATGTATGTAAATAAACTCAAAATCGTCCTTGTTTTAATCCTTCCGCAAAACCTAACATGCTAAATTCCCGTTCAAACTGTGAGTTAGCCGTGCATTGACTTTGATCAACCCAGAGGATGTTTCAGGGTATTGATAAAATTTGAAGCTTATTTTTACAAGGATAGGATCTTTATAGAACTTAATTAGCATGAGCTCTAGTGGATAACAAATGGTGGAATAGGAATTATATTGAAGTATTGATATTGAAAACCAGAGAAGTGGTGGTATTTGCGGAGAGAGGAAAACCAGAGAAACTGGAGAAAACCCCTCGAAGCACTAGAAAGACCAAGAAACAAAAGACCATTTCACGGTTGTCGTCGCTCAATAATATATTCTTTAGAATTTGACAACAGCTCACGGTAACTTGTGTCGCAACGCCTTTGCGAGACAAGTTGCAGAGAAAATTGCTTCGTGTAATTGCGCCTTAAAGGTTCGATAAGATTATGAAGAGAAACCATACTTTAATAAACCGAACATCCCAATGTATTTAGCGGTAAGCGTCCCTTGAAATCGTGGGTCAGTCAGTCCACCTTCAACCACCATCGGGGTGTCCGTGTACGAAGGACAAATACAATTGACACGAATACCATCGCTAGCTTTGAGGCCCTTGAACAAATAAATAGGACTATCAGTTGTAGATATAAAATAAAGAAAAGAAGGAAGTAACAAATGAACAAAGGAAGAGAGAAAGGTTGGCAGATAGGTAGGAAGAAACGAACGAAGAAAGGAGGAAACGAATGAACGACGGAAGGAAGGGAGGGAGGGAGGGAGGGAAGAAAAAAAAGGAAAGAAGAAAGAAGGGGTGGGAGAAATAAAAAAACCAAGGATGGAAGAAAGAAGGCAATGAGAGAGAAACGATAGGAGGGAGGGAAGAGAAGAAAATGGGCTTGATGGTTTGAAGAAAAGACATGAAGCCTTGTTGAATATTCACAGACTGACAGCTTGAAGTTCAGTCTATTTGTATTGATTTCTCACCTCCAAACTTCTCGTTAAACCAACAACAGCAGACTTAGTTGCGGCATACACGGGCTGGTCAGTAACTGGGAGTAAACCTGATACACATAACAAAACAACAACTACTGATCAAATAACCCATTTTATTATATGGTTATCAATGAAATACTTATATTTCTCTATTTCAAAAATTTGATATTTTCACATGTGAAGATAACACGTTATTTTCACATGTGAAGATATCATCACTATGGTAACACTTCTTATAGCAGAAAAAAGCTCAAAAAAGCTTTCTTTTCTTTTTCATTGATAATTATATAATAAACAGATGAAAATCTCTAACTCGTTCGCTGCGCTCACGCGTGAGAGATCTTGTCAACACTCGAAGATAAAATTCGTATCTCCGCGTACCCATGTAATATCCTCTATGTAAGTTTCAATGCAAGGGCGGATCCAGGAATATATATGTCGACAGGGTGGTCCAAATTTACACTTTGCCATACAAAATTTACTTCTCACCTAAAAAAACTAAAGTTTAGGATAAAACAAACAATGGACCCTTATAGGTATGACAGGAGGTCTGGACCCCCCTGACCCCCCCCCCCCCCCTGTATCCGCCCTTGCAATGCCAACTGGTGGAAACACCGTTTAGCCCTCAACAATAGAGAATAAATCTCAACAGAACTTGCAAGTTATCTGGAATGGGGAAAGGACGTTTTGGGGTTCCTATGACGTCGTCATAGACGGCCTCCATGTTGGATGACAAAAACATAGTGTTGTTTCTTTTGTTAATCATCCAACATGGCGGCCAGAAGTGGTTTAACTCTCATGGGAAGGGATGCACACCACTTTATGGATTGGGTTTATTTATAAACATGTTTTTTAACTCCGGGATGGATCGCAGTCTGTCGAATCTGAGAGAATCATTGGGTGCCATTTAAACCCTCTTCTTGTCCAGAATTTTATTAAAAATTTGGGGAAAAGCATCTGTGATAAGGCAAGATTGATACATGTTTCTGAAGCGAAATCCGAACTCCAAATCCGCACTTGGCTATCACGTCTTGAGACTCTATTAGGAGTTTGAGATTCGAATCAATAAAAAGAAGTAGAAGGGGCAGCTGTACGAAAAACTAAGCGCGAAAAGGATTGTTGTTGTAATTCAAGCGGCCCTGGCCCGAGTCTTAAAAGTCATATATCTCACAGAATTTGAGGAGATGGATCGCAAAGATACTTCAACTATTTTTCTCTAAAGTCTTTGAAACGCGTGTTTTTGTATTAGGGAGAGACTTGGAGCAAGGGCCGCTTGGCTAAGCATGGAATCGCGCTGTGGTTGGACGGTTCGTGCGTGCTCCGAACACCTGGAGAGGATTTTGGTAGTATATTGGTATCAAGACGTAATAAGAAAGGATATAGAGGATATTACATGGTCACGCGGAGATATGAATTTTATCTTCAAGTGTTGATATTATTTCTCACGAGTGAGCGCAGCGAAGATAAAATTCGTATCTCCAAGCGGCCATGTAATGTTCTGTTTATTAGAGATGATAACTAGCGGTAAGCTAGTGTGGGCTGCGTCGGTGTTTCTAATGAAACAGTTGTGATAAAAAGATAAAATTTACACCGTAAAAAATAATATCTTTCTTATTTTTTACGGTGTAAAATTTATCTTTTTATCACAACTGTTCTGTTTATTATATGAAATCTTCAATGAAAAATAATGGAGAATTTGACTTTGGTCGAAATTTGTCACCACCAGTGTTGATAAAAATCGTATCCCCACTGGCCACTGGTGGGAGTGGGGATATCAATTTTATCATTTTGATGTCCCTCAATATCAAACTCTCTATATATACTTCATATAATAAACTACCATAAGCCATCGCGACGGTGCAACTAACAAAAATAAGCACTTTAAAAAACTGTATGGGAAAAAAAAGGAGAATTCATTAAGAAAGAAAGAAAAGAAAAGAAACGGAAAGAAACGCCAGCTGAGCTCATATCTTTAAAATGTGCATGTCAAATCGATGACAATATAATGAAAAAAAAAGTTTTATCAAAACCGGCTTGTATTTACATCATTACTATAATGAGTTTTAGCGTGAAATATATAGCATGTATAAATCATTGATAATCTGACTGGTGTACATATTTGATGAATGGGATTTGGTTGTCGTTTATTAGTAATAGTGCATTGGCCTATCATGCATGGACATTAAGATTAATAGGTTCAAAAACCCATTAAATTGATTCACAGATGGTTTTCCGAAGCAACTATGAAAAACTTGAAAATTACAACTTAGACCTATTTCAGTTTCTAACACTTTTAAGTTAAATGAAAGGACACAAAACTCAGGCAACGTAGGACACCTATACCTAAAGCTTTCATAACAACAGATGAAGATTTTTTCGTGAATTGAAGATTATGGTTGTTGAGTTATGAACGAGTTATGAACAATACTTGGAATAAAGTCAAATAAACCGTTTTCATTATTTTCTCAGTTTTCCACTCAAAATTTAAGTGCTTATTGTTTTCGAGGGGTTGCCTTGGTTACAATAATGAGGTTTCTTTTTTATAGTTATTTCAATGTTCTGTACATTCAAAGAAGCTCTCTCAATATCAACTCTACGGGAAATTCATGGCAATTCATCAGATATAGTAATATTACAATAGCCAATGTGCACGAACTCGAAGTTTCTAGCACAAAGTATGACAGGACACCGAGTCCTTACGCTATTTTGGCTCCTCTAAAAATTCATCTGACAATTTTTTCTCCGACATTTTCTATGGAACCGAAGTATTTCAGCAGAAGAAAATAACAGAGTAGTTTTGTTTTGATATTTCCTTTGATTTCCTTGTTTTATTTTGTTCGGGTTCGGTTTCCCAGAGTGGTTTGTGAACTTTGATGCACATTGTCTATCATAAAAATCTACAATAAAACACACTGTAAAAAATATAAATTATAAACTTCCACGAATGCTGTGCCTGGTTAAATTACTTGTTTGTATTAACCGTTTAAATGATTAGTGGTAATCTGTTTGCAATGAAATCCAGTGTCCACTCAAATCGGTTAAGTTTAATTCCAGGATTAGCACTATAATTAGTCCTGAATGTTATATAAAAAAAGTATTTGGAAGGTTTGGTCTAACTGTTAATAAGTAAATCATGTACTTATGACTGATCGACGTGCTCTAGTGTCAGCAACTCACTTCTGAATACTATAGCCAGATTTTGGAAGAGCTGGTAAGTGTACGTGTGACTGATGACGGAGGCACTGTGTTTCAGAAGACTTAAGAAAGAAAAGAAAGAAAAAAAAGGGAGCGAAAGGACGCGGTCTGTTTTCTTAGGCTAAAGTCTTCAAAGCCCCATGAATAGGGCTAAAGACTTTGGGGTTGAAAAGAAATTAAAGTGTTTTAATCACGTTCACCTAGGCGGTTTAAACAAATTAATGAATACACGAATGTGACTTGTGCCTTTTATTTCATTTACCGGTCAAAAATAGATAATTTCTTTCAAAAAATTCCAATTTATATGTATATTAATATCTTCACCGCGGGAAAGGGAAAAGGAGCCTAAATACTTATTTGTTTAGCTGAACAATACCAAAAAATACAGACTGAAAGCTATTAGAAATTAAGGTGATTTCGATAAAGCTCCAATTTCATTCAGTTGTCAATGCTACCATGTTTCATCGTTTCAGCAATAACTACTCGACCATATTTTGTTATTTTTGGGTGGTTCCGAATGTCTTAATACTGTCAAATTCTTATTATTATTTTGCTTATTTATAATTTATAAATAATTCATTCAGTTGTCAATGCTACCATGTTTCATCGTTTCAGCAATAACTACTCGACCATATTTTCTGTTATTTTTGGGTGGTTCTGAATGTCAATACTGTCAAATTCTTATGATTTTTTTGCTTATTTATAATTTACTTATCAAACATCATTAATAAAATATGCGTAAAAATAATATATTTGTGACTAAAATTGAAAGCCGTCAACCTTCAGATTTTCAATGGACGTTCAATTCAGTTTTTCCAACGAAAATTAAGTAAGATTTTCAAATTTTTCTATCCGCAGCAGTTTGAGATTGTATGGTTATTTTTCTGAGTGCTTCATACTTTTAATATTCAAAATTGCTCTCAATACATAGGTTGTGTTTTCTGAGTTCGATTGCTTCATTTGTAAAAATAGATTAGTCAAGCTGTGAGAAGGGACTGGGGAAAGAAACTTGAATGAGGATAAAAGGACGTGAGTCCGGCTGCTTGGAACACTCTACTAAAAAACTCATGCTTCGACCTTATATGTTTTCGCGGAAATCAAGGCACAAGGTACCTTTACTTGACTGACAATCCATCGGAAATCATGGTTGGAAGAGGTTTTTTTCTTGCTGGACAAATTTACGACTCCTTCTTAGTAGTCGTGACAATTCTGGGGGACCTTTTGATATATGTATCATTCTACACAAATATTTCTCTCAGGACAAAAACTAACGTGTTCTTCGCCAGCCTTGTTACGGCAGATTTACTGACAGCCACGATAGTCATGTCTATTGACAGTGTCCACCTCGCAAACTTTCCAATATGGCCATTTTCCCGTGTGACGTGCAACGTATGGAACTCCTTGTTCGTGGCATTGGGAACATCATCATTAGTCAATCTGACTGTTATGAGTATTGATAAAGTCAATGCTATAACCAAACCACTTTATTACAGTACGGAAATAACCAAAAAGACACTGATTGTCATTGGATGCACTTGGATGTATGCGATTATTAATGGCATATATTTGTACTTCCTCTGGGACCAGCCTGACGTACCAACACCAACGTGCAAGGAGCTTTCCGTTTCGATGGAACATTCGATTCCTTTACTAATTCTCAACGTGTTTATTCCTTTCGGTGTCTGCTTGACAATCAATGTAAAAATCTTAAAGATTTCCAGAGAACAGGCATTTAAAGTAAACGCAGTGATCAATCTGTCGGAACAGCAAAGCAAACTCAAAGCCAAGAAAGGTGCTCGGACGATCAGTCTTCTCGTAGGCGCATTTTCATTTTGTGTACTTCCTTTTTTTATCTTCCATGCTATCGATGCGATATCAAACGAAAGTCTCCCTGGAAGGATTAGTTTAAGCCATGTTGTTAAGTGGCTTCTTTTCTCAAACTCCGCTTTCAATTGGGCATTATACGGTTTTTTGAACAGAGAAATACGAACGACATTTGTTAGAATTTTTCGAATGATAAAGGAGAAGATTTTGGGTTGATGTGTAGCAGAATTCCAAATGTACAAATGTACAAATACTAATGAATAAGAAGTAATGGTAAGTTAGAATGTAAATAAAAATGAGAAAGAAAATAATCTTGAGAATCAGAGAATAGAATAGTATAATAACGATGTAAAAGAACTAATAGCAAATAGTTTTAACACAACAAATAGTTTTAACAAATATATAAATAAAGAGGATTGATGTTGATCAAAAAGAAAACTCAACTGTATTATTTAATCCAGTGTTGGATCAGAGACATAAAGGACATTTAGAACAGACAAGAATAAATATAGTATCCAAGCTGTTTGCCGATGTAATGTCAAGCCGACTATCTGAAAGATTTTTAAGTCAAACTTGAACTAAAATCATATACATTTGGAATATCCTAAGACAATGAAGGTAGAATAGGAATGAATGGAAATGAAAGAAATCCTATTCGTAGGCAAAAGTAATGGTCTCTACGATGTTCTACGTTGTCCAGAAAGTTTCCGCCTTGACGCAATATATAAGACAAATCTCATGACTCAAACCACATACGTCCTAAGACAATGACGAAGGGAGAATAGGAATGAAAATGGAAGTGAAAGAAATATTTGTCGTGTGTAAGAGTAATGGTCTCTACGATGTTGCTGATTGCAATACAAGACAATCCCAGACTTAACTCAAACAATATAGATTTGAGACCGACAATGAATGAAATAGAAATGAAAAAGAATGAAAATGGAAGTAAAAGAAATCCTTTTTTACACAAGAGTTAAGATTTCTATTGATCTCAACCACTTGACACGAGTAAAAGGTGTTGGAGCATCGAGACCACCTCAAAGACGTAACTTTTAAGTAAGTTTAAAAACTACAAATAAGAAAACAAAATAGAATAAGAAGGAAAATGGATGGAAAAGGAATCAATCCTTTGTATACAAAGTAACACTTTCTAAGATGCAAGAAAATGAAAGTTTCTTCTACGTAACTTATATATTTAATTTGGAAGCTTTCGGACCTCTTGGCGCATCTTTCTAAAATATTTATTTTCTTGTTACGATGAAGGACTAGAAGATCAGAAGTGGTTCGATCACCATATTTATACTATCGTCTCCAAAGCACTCAACAAAATGTCTCCTTAGAATAGTAACATGATAAACTTTGATAAAATAAAATTTGATAGGAATATATCAAAATACGATAAAAACACTATTTCATATTTAGTTTTTATTTTGATGTTTATAATGTTATAAATATTGTATTCGCATATTGAATAGAGTAAAACTTAATAGATGTTTTTTTGAACACCGTATTCTATTTGACATATGATTTAATCGTCCGTGTGGTACGACCAATTTACGATGCACAAAGAGGCTATAGTCTATGGTCTAGGCTATAGTCTTCAGAGTAAGTGTATAATTCTAACAAACAGATTTTTTCAGCTGTTGAGGACCAACGCAAATAGCAAAACTGATTTTTCAAGCAAACAATAAGCTTGTAGTTGAGGTAAGACAGAAAGAGTCAATTAAAGTTAAGTTCAAGTAAAGATATTACTGATTTCTTTGTTTACTCGTCTGCCAAAATTTTAATAAAAAACTTAGTTCAACGTCATTTTGCCATGCTAATTAAGGAAGAAGAAAACTTTCTCGCTACACGTAGATTCTGCACTGGCTTGTTTCATGAGAGGTTTTGAAGGATAAACAAATAATAAAATAAGAATAAGCAAAACTTATCAATTGTCTAAACTGTTAGAAAATTTTTGAATATTGAAAAAAAATTCACAATGGGAAGTCTGACAGCAGAAACATTTCTTTTTGAAGTTAAGCTGTCAGGCAAACAGAAAATGAGAATTTTCGAAAACGTTGCTAAACAAAGTAACACAGACTATAAAGGAAATCGTGGAATACTGAACAATTCTTCACAACAGGAAGTCTGACAGCAAAAACATTTCTTTTTGAAATTAAACTGTTGAACAGAAAATGAGAATTTTGCCTCAAGCAAAATTAAATGTGCCAATATAACATCTGTTCAAAGTTTCTTAAAAAACAAGGACATGTGTTATTTGCCTGCATTTCTTTGAAAAATATTCTTAAAAAAATAATCAATACACAGCAACATGACTGCAATCTAATATTAATCCTCTTAAAAAGTATTCTAGTAATCAAACTTTGATGTTCGAGTTCATTAATTTTTATGATTTTATTATTTTTCCTGGACCACTAAGTTCTTCTTGGATATTTTTCGTTTTGTTGGTATGATTTTGTAGAAATTAAGATAAAAAAATTATACAGGTAGTCATCAATTAATGGCAGTTGAGACCTTCAGACAGGATTTGTATACAAATATTTGTATGAACAAGAACTACAATGCAAAGGACTTAAATTGAAAGAGGAAAGATTGCAGTAGACATGACCAATACAAAATTATGCTGAGGACAATCAAAAGAGGAACGAAACAGATGCTCGAAAAAACTAATCAAAAAGTTAAAATCAACGAAAATTCAAGAACCAATCAGAAAGCCATTTCTGATTAAACTACAGTAAATTAAAAAAATATGATTACAGTCAAACCCCATCAATATTGACTCCACTGCTTGAAATTTTATTGATTGTTAATTTGAAACTAGACAAACAAGATTTTTTTTCCCTTGAAAATTCAGCTGATTATAACCTAAAATAATTTGTGGCAAAACTTGGAGAACATTTAATTCAAATGAAGGGTTTGTTGTGGTACAAGGAATTTTGGTGTTGATATCGATGAGAGTGAACAGCTTCAAGGATATGAGTGTTCCTTTAAAAAAAAAGTATGATGTTTACCTTTGATACATACCTGCCATTGAGGCCACATTGATAATTGTCCCCCCATGTCCCATGCCTCCAGCTGTGCTCATGTATTTTATTCCTAAGATGGTTCCATGGACTACACCTTTCTGAAGTAATTAACAAAAAAACACAGCAATGCAGAAGTTATAATTAAGCCAGGCTACTTGTCATTGGGGGAGTTCCTGTCAGGTTGTTAGGGAGGGGGTCAAAAATATTTTATTTTTAAGATGGTTTCAAGGACTATACCTTTCTGAAGTAATTAAACAAAAAACGAGCATTGCAGCAGCTATAATGAAGTCAAACCACTTTCCATTTGGGGGAATTCCTACCAGGATGATATGGAGGGTCATATTTTATTCCTTCGATAATTTCCAGGGTTACGCCCCTTCTTGAAGTAATTATTTAGCAGTTATTCGCCGAAGGCGAAGTGATTATCGATGAATATTTACCGAGCGGCGAGTCTTCGAGCTGCAAGGTAAATATTCATCGATAATCACTGAGCCTGAGGTGAATAATTGTTTTAGTATAAATAAAAAGGTGATTATTTTAAAAAAGAAAGAAGGAAACAACATTGAAAGTGAAAATATTTTATTTTTTAAAAGCGCGACGGTCACGCTGACAGCCATTTTGTCCGAAAAGGTGATTATCGGCTGATAATCTGAGATAGAAAACCAATCAGAGCGCGCAATTTTGTATAATCACCTTTGTATTTATACTAATTAGCAGTTATTCGCCGAAGGCGAAGTGATTATCGATGAATATTTACCGAGCGGCGAGTCTTCGAGCTGCGAGGTAAATATTCATCGATAATCACTGAGCCTGAGGTGAATAATTGTTTTAGTATAAATAAAAAGGTGATTATTTCAAAAAAGAAATTTTCTCTTCGCTCACTGTGACAAAACGACTGCTGACAGCCATTTTGTCCGAAAAGGTGATTATCGGCTGATAATCTGAGATAGAAAACCAATCAGAGCGCACAATTTTGTATAATCACCTTTGTATTTATACTAAAATGATATATTAGAAAAAGGGAGTATTGTTATGAGCCCAGCCACTTCCTATGGAGAATTCCTGTCAAGATGGTATGGAAGTGGTCATATATTTTATATATAGTGTTTATATTTAACAACATACCACATTTATATCAATCATCTTATCCCAAATTCCATCTGCCATGTCTGGTAAATGAACAATGCCAGCATTGTTACATACAATATCAATACGGCCAAAGACATCCCAGGATCTTTGAAATGCAGCTGTCAAATACAAACCATAATACACAGTTAATAGATATGATCCTTTTACATGAGAAAGAATTCAATTCCCGAGAGTGAAAATATTTTGTTGTTCTACCATCTAACCACAGGCAGCCCAAGCTGTATCATGGGCACTGGCATGTGATGGTGCAAAACCTCTATACACTACAAAATAATAACTTATTATGGTAAGATTAAAGCATTTATGATACATTAGTGCTCTCAATACTAGTTATATAATGGTTTACCATGGCATATCCAATGAGGTATTTTGTATTTTCTAGTTTACACATAAGCTAGTATACACATACAGACAAGCATATGCATGCATGTAAAAGAAAATACAAGTGACAAGTGGGATATCCCATGGTTTGTGTAAAACTATTTGATTCCACACCATGTGAAATACACACAGTTGTATCTTGTATAAGATCCTGGACAGGATCCTGTAGGATCTTGAACTGGATTCTATAGGATGTTTTCAAGATACTGTACAAGAGCATACATGATTCCGTCAAGATCTTGTAATCTTGAAAAACCGGCATAGGGATGAATGGCCCAATAATTAAGCTTCTCAACTTACATTCCATTTGATTCTTGTTTGCAACATCACAGGAAACAAATATAGCACTGCTTTGTCCATACTTGCTTTGAAAGTCTTGAACCTGCTCTTGTCCTATTTGTTTATTAATATCCAGAACTGACACCTTTAGAATATGAAAAATACAAGAACTTACCACTATTTTCATAACTATGCATTGATCAAGAGAAAAGTCATGACAGGTTAATCTACTGCCAATCAAATAGATTGCTAGAGTACAACATAGTTAATGGAGGGGGACCCCTCCATTAACTATGAGTACATGAAGGTACATTTGGAACCCTGGTAAACAATTTTTTGAAAACAAAATTCGGGAAGCCTTTGAGATCCTGTCAATGCTGAACTTTTCCCAAAATTTTGTAATTATTTTGTAAATATTGTAATTTCTTTTATTACTGTATTCTCAAACTCTATCCTTACTGAGTGAATTAACCCATTTTTGGGCTAGGGGAGGGGAAGGTTGCCATAGCCTAATAATGGCAACTTTCCCCTCCCCTAGCTAACCTAAAAATGGGTTGATTTTAAATGCATCTACAAGACAAGCTTACACATAAATAGAAAGTTTCACTCCCTGACTGGAATTTTTTTATAGTCGTAAAAACCTTAATTAATTGATTAGAAAATGTATCATTACTTATTAAATAGTGACGCCCCCAGATCAAAATCTAGCTGTTTCGAACCACTTACTTTTGCACCTCGTTCGAGCAGAGCCTTGCATATTTCTCTACCAATTCCTTGAGCTCCACCAGTAATTAATGCAACACTTCCTTTTATCTTCATTTTGTTTGGGAAAAAAGGATACAATTCCAAAAAAAAATCCAAAGAAAACACTATGTACACTTTTAAGTATCCTTCCCTTCCGCCATGTTGTTCTCTTTTAGAGAGGGTCTGGGGACGAAGCACAGGATGCCCATTCAAACTTATTCAAACTATTTGAATTTTATTTATGATATATTTGCTTTTATTATCTCCTGTATTTCACAAATATCATTTATTTCATTTCATAATCTTTTTATATTTATGAACAATCATTTTTTCTTTACTTTTCTTTTTCTTTGCAAAGTTTTTGCAGCTTATACATTTTGGCGGGAAAATTTGGACGCGCGCGCGGCCGCGCAGCCGGCAAGACAGTTCTCAGCGGTCGTCCTTCACTACTTCAGTTCTTGTCGTTCTTGTTACAATTATGAAGCGCCATTTCATAATTAAGCCCGCAAAATCACCACGAAATGACTTCTTTCTTTCTCCTTTTCATGCTTAAGGTACCTGGTAAAGCTATTTTGAAAGCGTAAAAGACAAAAACCTTTAAAAGAAAGTAAATTCGTCGAACAAATCGTCACCAAAATCTCACTTTAAAAAAACAAGAACAGATTTTCTCTGCGTAAATGGTAAGTTTTAAATAGTTAGTTAGGTCATAATTAATAGTCAACCTCTTTTAACCATGGCCATATGTTGTTTTGTTAATTTTCCAAGGTTGTTTTAGATTATAGATTCATTCTTTTGGGATGTTTTTAAGGATTTTTACATCCTACGAACCACTAGTAAACTTCACTGAGTTGCCTGAAATTGTAATTGGTAACTTGCTTATGGCTCTTAGCATGATATTTCGACTATCAAGATGCAAGAATAATAATGTCCTGATATTGATATAACAATAAACAATTATATAAGGATTTTTACATCCTACGAACCACTAGTAAACTTCACTGAGTTGCCTGAAATTGTAATTGGTAACTTGCTTATGGCTCTTAGCATGATATTTCGACTATCAAGATGCAAGAATAATAATGTCCTGATATTGATATAACAATAAACAATTATATAAATCATAATGATGATGGCATGCCGATTAACATGACTGATAAATTCGATAATTTTTACTCGTCCTCCATAAATTACTGTCATTTTATTACTGTCATTTTATCACCGAGAACACACACTGAGCACGCACGTGCGCTTTCTATTTCGTCATTCGTGTCTAAAATAATGGCAGTATAAATAAGACCCATATCTGACTTTTTTCTTCACTAGACTCTGAAGATGACTTCCGCACAGGTTGTCGAAACGTCAGTCACATCAAACAGTCCTTCTCAGGACTACATCCACCCGGATGATCATTATACAAATATTGTCTCTTCGAGAAATATTGTTACTTCGAAAAATAATGGCTATTCTAATTTGTATTTTATAAAGGTAAATAATAAAATAGCTTGCTGTTCTGTGATGTGCTGTGTGACTAAGGCATTTCAAAGTGGAATTGTGCTCGTGCTTTATATAGCTACACCGACACAGCGTGGGCGCGTTTCCTATTTCTTCAATAATCTAAATGACGCATAAATGAAGCTGTTATATAAATAAAATATGTTAAATTAAGTTATATAACGAGAGGAATATTACTAGTAGTTCAATTGCAATAATGACCAATTAACAAAAAAGAACCAATTTTTATCGAACACAGAAACAACTTCTGGTCTGCACTATGTTATAGGGCACTCTGCACTATGTTATAGGGTATATAACTCACAGATCGAAGAAGGAAAACCCAAAAACCTGGTTAAAAGCTCCCGAATCGGCGCCGGAGGGAAAGACCCATGTACATGAATCGGAAAGCTCATGAAGCGAATGCATTACCGCTACCTGACCAATACCAAACTTGATTCCTCATCCTGTTTATGAAGCTGTTTTAAAGTGTTACTTGTTACTTCTGTTTGATCAAGCTTTTTAATTCTTGGTAATAGAGATATTTTAAACATGAAACCTTTTTAGCAATCAGAACGCGTTATTTTCGATGTTCCGGCAAAACTTTCTTAACTAGTCGTCTTTTATTCATCTTTACTAATTGAACACTACTATGTGCAACTAGGATTTTCGAACAAACCCCGGCTAAATTCGATTTAGCCGATCTGTGAGTTAAACCTGCGTTCTCTGACTGATCAGCTCAGGGCCCCTGAGGTGTTTCCGACAGAGTTTGATGAATAGATCTTGATATTTCAATGCTAACCCGAATCTAAAATAAACGAGTTCGTATCGAGAGCATAAAAGTTGATTAACTAGTGATATTTAATTTGTCAGATTAACAGAAAGATGGTATACTAGAGGAGAGTTGCCGCATCAGGTGATTGCTTTAGTTCCCGTCGATTTTCCGGCCGGCTCTATTTTCTCTATTAATATCATACGAAGCATAATTTCAGTGCGTCATGTCTACTCTTTAGAGGTGCCACTGCTGAATTCCACCATATATTTCATTATTTTATTTTATCTTGTACATAAAGTATTGGAGCATGCAAGAGGTCTTCTTTTCTCATGTCATTTAGTTGGTTTGTTATTGGGAGGCACATCCTCCACTCTCACTCTTTTTTTTTTACAAGAAAATATTTTGTAAAAGAGTGCTCTGAATGGCTTGTTGTAGATGTTATAAAGTATTGGGTTGATAGCGCTGCTCAAAAAATTCGAATAAATGAATATCATTTCTACTTCTCGTGGAAGATCCATGTAGACTTCAAGTTGGAAAACGATAGAACAAGGTATCCAACAAAAAATAAAACCAAGGACGATGGCAAGTAAAGATCTGGTGATCTCGACATCGTCTTTTGAGAGACTGCTTTCTTGTTGAATCCTTTTTCCTGTTGTAGCTTTATGATTCTCAACAACTTTTATGATTTTCGCGTAGCAAATACCAGCGATGACTATAGGGAAAATTACGAATACTAAAATCAATGACGAAGTAATCACACGTTCAAACGTACTGTCGCGAAATTGAAAGATACAAACAAATCTTCCCGGGTGAAAGTAAAAATCCCCCATTCCGGAAGCTAATATAACAAGCACTAATCCAAGTGAAAAAGCCCAAAGACCAATTATCATGATCATGACAGCCTTTGGTTTGAAGCGTTTACTGTAGACTGAAGGTTTAATGACACAGAAGAATCTATTAATAGCGATCAAGGTTGTTGTTTGGAGAGATACAAGTACTAAAGTATATCCAATAGTTCCAATGACCGTACAAGCGATGTCGTTTAATACGTTATAACCAGCTCCCGAGATAGCGATGGCAACAGGCATGATAATAACTGCATTGGCTACATCAGACACGGCTAGTGTAGTTACGTAATAAGAGGTCACTTTCCGAAGTCGAGGAAATTTGTAAAAGATATGTAGAACGCACAAGTTGCCAATGAGAGCTATCAGCAATATCAATACGTGAAACCCAGTCTCAAAGACCACTTGAACAGTCGTCCTGTTTGCTAGTTCGCTGGCCATTACTTCGATATGATCCGTCAGATTTGTCATTGTAGAACATTGACTGAGTCTATTAGGCTATAAAAAGAAATTATCCTTGTTAATTTAGTTAAAGCTCCCTTATGGTCGTACCAGTATTATTCCTGTACAAGTTCGATCATCTATCTTGAAGTGTCGGCCTTGAATTCGAAAGTCACACCTCTAGTTTTCTAGTTTTTACGTCTAAAAACCGACTGCGTCAGTGTCGAAGTCCTACTTAAACTGCTTCTCTTCCCTCACTTTCACTGAAGTCTCAGTTGTACCAAAGCTTTCAGCTTGTTTCCGCAAGACTGTCCCGCTGTTGCTAACCAGGTAAACTAAACATTTGTCGCAATCGCTGTTCTTTTCATCAGGATAAATAACAATGCCGTTATTATCCACTTGCCCGTTTTTTACCCTTTTTAGTTTTCCATAACAACTTGATTTTAATTTGATCAATAATTAATGAGCTGCCTTTTTAGCAGTTTCTTGACACTCGTATATTCTATTAAGTCACCCTTGAATGTAAATCGACCGTTGAAAAATCTTACTTATGAATTTTAATGCTAAAAATAAACACTTCTTTTTATATACATTTGAATTATCCTGTTCGAGTTTTCCTACTGGCTAATCGGTATAAAGACGTACAGCCCCAGTGATAGAATTAGTTACATCCTGTAGGATGCATCTTTTATTGAGAACCTGCTGTGTCGGCTTTCGCTTGATTTATTTACCTTAATTTTCTAAATCTATTTCATTAAATGTCTCCTGTTATTTTGTCGTCTTCTTCGTTTCCTTTCCTGTCTAGGTCAAGCGAGAAGAACGCTTCATTTGAGATGATTATATCGACTTCTATTTATTCAATAACATGCAAAAATTCTTTTTGCTAAAAAAGGTGTTGATTTAGGAAAAGCTATAAAAACAACTGCAGTAATCAGCTTCTCTCTTTCCTCAAATATGATACAACTAGCAGTTATTGACAAAGTTATTGCGCATGCGCATAAAAGGTTATTAGATCGAAAAGGATGTCGCAATCAAAGTTGTGCAAATATATGTGCAAGGCGTTTATAATTTCTATGGTAATTTTAAGGTTAACATCGTTGATCCAGACAAACAGGACCAAAGTCAAGTAGCTGATCATGAAGTCGGAGTATACATGCATGACAACTTGATATAACAGTCTTTGTTTTTTATTGGTTCGTAATTCTCAATTGAAATGGAAATAGGACTCTTCGAGCAGGGATTTTTAGTAGATTTAGTATACAGCCAGTTTTTTTCGCATTCTTTTATTCGAAATCCTTCTGCTAAGAGAGCCCTCTTGGATTAGCTACGTCTGGCAATTTGAGCACTAGAGAAAATGCTTTTTTGTTACATACAACTATTGTTGAAAAGTTACGTATGTCTATTTCTGCATACTTGATAGTAAACCCTTGAAAAAAAAAACACCTTTTTCATATGGTTGAATAAGTCAGTCAGTCAGTCAGTCAGTCAGTCAGTCAGTCAGTCAGTCAGTCAGTCAGTCAGTCAGTCAGTCAGTCAGTCAGTCAGTCAGTCAGTCAGTCAGTCAGTCAGTCAGTCAGTCAGTCAGTCAGTCAGTCAGTCAGTCAGTCAGTCAGTCAGTCAGTCAGTCAGTCAGTCAGTCAGTCAGTCAGTCAGTCAGTCAGTCAGTCAGTCAGTCAGTCAGTCAGTCAGTCAGTCAGTCAGTCAGTCAGTCAGTCAGTCAGTCAGTCAGTCAGTCAGTCAGTCAGTCAGTCAGTCAGTCAGTCAGTCAGTCAGTCAGTCAGTCAGTCAGTCAGTCAGTCAGTCAGTCAGTCAGTCAGTCAGTCAGTCAGTCAGTCAGTCAGTCAGTCAGTCAGTCAGTCAGTCAGTCAGTCAGTCAGTCAGTCAGTCAGTCAGTCAGTCAGTCAGTCAGTCAGTCAGTCAGTCAGTCAGTCAGTCAGTCAGTCAGTCAGTCAGTCAGTCAGTCAGTCAGTCAGTCAGTCAGTCAGTCAGTCAGTCAGTCAGTCAGTCAGTCAGTCAGTCAGTCAGTCAGTCAGTCAGTCAGTCAGTCAGTCAGTCAGTCAGTCAGTCAGTCAGTCAGTCAGTCAGTCAGTCAGTCAGTCAGTCAGTCAGTCAGTCAGTCAGTCAGTCAGTCAGTCAGTCAGTCAGTCAGTCAGTCAGTCAGTCAGTCAGTCAGTCAGTCAGTCAGTCAGTCAGTCAGTCAGTCAGTCAGTCAGTCAGTCAGTCAGTCAGTCAGTCAGTCAGTCAGTCAGTCAGTCAGTCAGTCAGTCAGTCAGTCAGTCAGTCAGTCAGTCAGTCAGTCAGTCAGTCAGTCAGTCAGTCAGTCAGTCAGTCAGTCAGTCAGTCAGTCAGTCAGTCAGTCAGTCAGTCAGTCAGTCAGTCAGTCAGTCAGTCAGTCAGTCAGTCAGTCAGTCAGTCAGTCAGTCAGTCAGTCAATTAAAATGAAATGTTTGTAGAAAGTGTCAATGAAATTAGCTTTTACACTTCTATTGCTTCAGTGGACCTTACATTCGTACTTATTCCACTCCTATAGTCTGTGATAACTTTCTCTTAATTATTTAGTTGGCTAAAATTACAAGCTTTTTAATAAAAAAATTGTCATTGATCAGGAAATGAAACCCGCAATAAAAAGTCCAGTCACTAATCCATGCGTAGATTCACACTAAGATGTTCCAAGGTGTTCCAGATCTTCTGTAAAGTGAATTTTAGCCTTTCATATTACAGATACACTTTCGAATTAATTGGCGCCAGTCAGTCGTTGTGTAGTGATTATTAGGTCTATGTTCCCAGATAGGAAGCTAGCTTATTTATGACTTTTTTTTTATCATTTTGCAGTACTTCCTTGCCAAAGTACGAAAGTTGAAAGCTCCTCTCGCGTTTTGAGGATAAACTGAGTAAGCATCATGGCAATGCAGTAAATCCTTGGAGAAAAGGTAAATTTCAAAATTGTTTATCGAGGGTCCTGAAGGAGTAAAATGGGAGCTGGCATTCGCTTTTTTTTTTCGCTGGGATTTCATGCACTGGGACTGGGATTTTGCAAAATTCTGGCGGCTGGGAAATGGGATTAGGAACCCCCTCGTTCTTTATCACCGTGACTGTACAAAATATTTCCAGCAATCGAGGCAATATAGTATATATAATATATAATATTGTATAATATAATCGAGTATAGATTTTTAACGCTATATAAAACGCATCACGATGATTGGTTTAGTTTCTGTTACAAGATATCCTAAAAGGGCTCAAAAAATTTTATTTTCAAAAAAAGGGACACTTGAAGTACCTTCTACCTATTTTCTCGGCTATCCTTGACAGAATTGCCAAGTATATACGTATTTTAATACTTGGCGAATATTTGGGCGAAAAATTTGTGAGGAAATACTCTAGAACTTCCGATGCACAAGTGTTCTTTCTTTTTTTAGTCTGATGCTTTCTTTGAAGTCAGACAACCTTTTTTGTATATACTGTATCCGCCTCTCATTCAGTTTGGCGTCTCCACATCTGACTTTACTTGACATGTATTGGTTGGGCCATGCATGGGATGTTTTTGTATACGATCCAGCGTGTTTCTCGTGCCTCTTTTTCCCTTTTTTCAATAATGTTCTTCTTCTTCTTCTTCTCCTCCTCCTCCTCCTCCTCCTCCTCCTCCTCCTCCTTCTTCTTCTTCTTCTTCTTCTTCTTCTTCCCTTTTTCTTTTTTGCGGGTTCTTCGCTTTTTACTTTTGAAGACTGAAGCTAACATTTCTAACCGATCCAACTTTTTTAACGCAGTTGGATCATCAAATGTTTGCTGTCATCTTTAATTGTTGAATAATTTGCACATTTCGAGGAAATCTAAATTGCCAATGCTTAGCCGTATAGGATCGATCATAAACTGAACTAATCAAGACCAAAATGCAAACGCCGGAGCCATGAGTAATAATAATAATATTATTATAATATAATGATATAGATACAATGCTTTATTTATAGAGCGCTGTTTCCTAGTAAGCACAAAAGCGCTTAACAATAAAATATTAATCAATGCTTTACAATAAATATGAATGAGGGGAAAAAATAGCTAATGAATTACTTAGATATATCAAAACCAAAAATACTGACCGATACAATAAATACAATAAATCATATTAATAGATTAAAATCTATAAATTAAACAGTCCTAAACATGCCATGCAGAATAAAATGCGGTCCAGTAGATCTAAACCAAAAAACCTTGTTGAAATAAAGGGTCTTTAGTGACCCTTTAAAGCAACTAACAGACGGACTACATTTAATATCATAGGGAAGATTGTTCCATAGTATAGGTGCATAGACAGAAAAAGCTAAAATGAGTGTTCTGTTCGGTTGAGTCAACACAGTGCATAAAAGAACAGGAAGATATCCCTTCCGTTTTTGTTAAATTGGAAAGGTAGAATTTAATTTTAGAGGAACAACTAGGGCGTTCGATGTTCACACTTTCTTCATATCCCAAATAAATAAAAAAATCTAGAACAATAACGGAAATGATAAGAATAGCGACTACAACCAATAAAGCAATCAATAACTGAAAACATCCTTGAAAGATATTTTTGAAATAATTGATAGTTTTATATTGTCGCTGTATTAGTGTCAGGGCTTCAGTCGATTCAATAAATCAAACATTGCAGTCAGAAAGACCTTACATGAATCATTGATATATGATTGTTGGATTATCCTGTATCCAGATGCATAGCCATTTTTGTCATCATCCGTCAGAGTATCGTGCTGGGCGTGTAGTGAACACGCCTCAGTTTTCACGTGGTATGTAGTCTCTTGTTGATCTCTTGCAATGTTCTTTTGCGGCTGCGCACAAACTTCTTGCTGTTCTAACGGCCTGAAATGAAAATTTGAGTATTAGGTTTTTGCTGTTTTAAGTAGTCATTATCCCCACGACACTACATAAAGTCACATACCTAGACAACTAGAAACAGAAGCGAATGAAAAATAAAAGGGATAAGAAACAGACAAAAGAAAGAACAAATGAAAAGAGAAGCGAAAAAAGAAAAAAGAAAAAGAAAAAGAAAAACTTGCAGTTTAGTTGAAATGCTCCATTTAAGCGAAAACAGGCTTTTGTATTAACACCTTCATTACCTCTCGTTTACCGACCATGTTACCTGCATCGCTAGACATAGCCCTAGATCGATGCTTGTATAGTACAAAATACTGCAAGGACAAGCAGAGTGCAGATAACCAAATAGTTTCGGTTCATGATGCCAAGCAAAAACAGTAGCTTACTTTTTTTCCGCTGATCAGAAGGTCAGTTGTAGAGTCATGTTAATGCTCCAATTTATACTTCAAACAAATCTGTAAAAATTTCTTTCTGACACCCCGCTCAGATTATCTTTCCTTCTCCATCATTAAATGAATAACAGTGCTTTAGAAACAAAAGTTAACTAATCAAGATAATGCAAATAAATTGACAGCAAAGCTCCGGTAGATTTTTTTCAGTCAGAGAAAATATCACATCGTTACCTCAACTGTCACGCCCCCATCGTTCAAATATGAAACATATTACTGTTTTTCCCTTAGGTCCAAAGATATAGTCTATATTACTAGTCTGGCTGCCACAAATGCATTCTGGGACTATTATCTTAATCAAATAACACCAAACAAAACGAGGTAATTTGCAAGAAACTGCCTACTCATTGCAATATGTTTCCTCCTTCAAGCCCTACTTTACGTTGCTGTTTGTATAATTTGAACATTTTGATTTATGTGCTTGCTATTCTTGATTTCCTCTCTGTTAGAGTGCGGATTAGCAAATTATCAAAACCCGATGAAGACCAAAATATTAACATAAGGTTTTCTCGAAAGGTTCTATGTGCCCTCCCGTGACGTCCCACTATTCTACGCCATACGCACAGCACATGGCTTTAAAATGTCGACTGCTCCTAGAAACAACATTTGATTTTGTAAACATTATCGCTTAAAATAGAATCAATGAAATAAAGCTCTCTGGAACGAGAGTCAGTCTGTAAAACAAGGTCTGGATTGGGGGTTGAGCTGTCAGTTCAGTGTCAGTTAAGATTTCGCTTATTTGTCATTTGTCAGTTAAATTTCAGGACTTTTGTCAGTTAAATTTCAGGACTTTTGTCAGTTAAAGTTTAGGTCTTTTGTCAGTTAAAGTTTAGGTCTTTTGACAGTTAAAGTTTAGGTCTTTTGTCAGTTAAAGTTTAGGTCTTTTGTCAGTGAAAGTTTAGGTCTTTTGTCAGTTAAAGTTTAGGTCTTTTGTCAGTTAAAGTTTAGGTCTTTTGTCAGTTAAAGTTTAGGTCTTTTGTCAGTTAAAGTTTAGGTCTTTTGTCAGTTAAAGTTTAGGTCTTTTGTCAGTTAAAGTTTAGGTCTTTTGTCAGTTAAAGTTTAAGGTATTTGTCGATTGTCAGTAAACCCCATTCAGCTCCTGTATAAAAGTGTCTAAAACAGCGGTTTGGCTATAAAACACATGAAAAGTCAGTCTAAAAATACGTGTTAAAATACGTTCCCTCAGCTGCCTTTTAAACATCATTAAGTTTCAAACCCATTCACTTCAAAAATGACATGAAGATCTGTTGTGGATTTTCAAGAAAAAGCATTGTCAAGAATCCTTCTTTTGATTACACAGACAAGACTTACAGGATAAAACACGGGATCGAATTCTAAGTTTAATCGGGAAAATCTCACCGACCACAGGATCAAGCGTTATTGAATCCCTGCTCTCGTCTTTCATGACAGTGTCAGATAGGTACTCCAATTTTGCTGGATAACGAATGAGTTTTATTTCCGACAGTTGGATAGACTTTTCACTAGTAAGAACAAGACAAGCGCCATAATCTTCAAGTCCTTTGTTTAGCAGAAGCTCTAAAAATAAATAAATGGATGGATGGATGGATGGATCCGATAATTCGATTAATTATAAATAATAGTGAAAGAAAGAGGCGAAGAATATTAACTTTATAGTGAACTCATATTCATATCATCCAGCGCGTGTCGTGCCGTGACCGTGACGGTGCTGCGTTCAATCATTCTGATTGGACGAGCAGTGATTTCGCGCGTTGTCATTACCTAGAAACATCAGACTTTTAATTGAAGCATTTCAACTTTGTTTCACTCCGTCTACTTTGACAAAACACTGACTCATCTCAGAAAAGGGTAGCCGGAACTCTTATAAATAGTTGATATAGGGCGGTGGGTAATATATTATCAATAGCAGATATCAGAGTTACACTCGATTCTGATTGGCTAACATATTTTCTCAGATCAGCTGGTGGCAATTCTTTAACCGCCCTTTCTTCATTTCCTTTTCTTAGTTTACTATGCTTTTGTCAACAGTACGCTCGATGTGTCTTGTCTCATATACATCTGTGTTTTCAGGTTCACCGACAGATCTAGGTTTTCTGGGCTAATCAAAATTAGGGCACGTCTAAATGGAATTTAGCTGGTTAGCATTTGCGAAGGGAAGAAAACCGGAAAAAATCCGGGGAAAACCCTCGAATCAAGGAGAGACCTAATGAACGCGACTCACGTGTGAAAAACGTAATAACAGAAAACAAATATGGATAATGATCTATCACAGAATGAAACACACAGCAGCATGACACAGACATATGTCATGATATGTTATTTAGGATAAATGTCTGTTTTTAAAACTATTTTGAATACCAAATCAGGTCTCGCAGCAATAGACCGTTTTCGAGATGCGCGAGCGCTTTCATAAATATCGCAGGCACAGACATGAAAAAGAGGCATTTTAGGGCAAGATCACGCGCGCTATTGGTACTGCCCTAAAAGGCTTCGAGATCATGTCTGCGCCTGCGATATGTTTGAAAGCGCTCGCGCATCTCGAAAATGGTCTAATAGACTACATTCAGTCTTTTGACATAGGGATAAAGCATAAACGAATAATACTGTGCCTTTACTGCACCAACATATGACATGGACGTATAGTCAGTGATAATTAATAGACCCTTTTCGAATATGGCGTCTATGACGTCAAACAAGGAGTCCGAGCATGCCCCAGATGTTATGAGTGATAATGATTGTGTTTTGAAATCCGGGGCATTCCAGTCCCGTATGCTGCTAGTGGAAATCATTGAGTTTCGACATCCGGGACATTCTCATTCTCTTCGTTTGACGTCATAGACGCCATATTCGAAAAGGGTCTATTGTCTGTTCAAACAAGAGATAAACTTCACCTTTTAATACAAGGAAATCTTGAACATCCTTTTAATAGTTGATAGTCATTACAGTCACTTGATATTCGTGTCATTGGTCTTATAAATCAAGCAATACCAGACTAAAGGCTTACATGTATCATTAAGAAAATAATCTTAAAATCACTCAGTACTATCAACAATTCATTAACGGTTATTTATCATATTCGTTGTCGTTAAGTTGTGGGCTCAATTTTGCTGTCTTGCTGATCTGTTGTCTTCTTCTCTTTTGCAATGTTCTCTTGCGACCGCACACATACTTTCTGCTGCTCTCACGGCCTGAAATGATGAAAATCAAATTACTAATTTTGTGCTTCTTTAAGCCAATCAGCGTTAGCTAAAGTACAATTATAATACCCAATCTATAATATATTCATAAATATTCCGATCTGTTAAAATCACTCAACTGTAAGTACATGTCGCCGAGAACAATAGAATTCTGCCCGATGAGTTTGATTATTTGACAATCTCATGCATGCACTTTACTGAGCCACACTACTTTGAAGGCTTTAATTGTACCATCCGGATTTGGTAACGTATAACTCGATCCATCGAATTCAGTTACTTTAACATTAAGCACATAGTGGATTGCGCAGGGAGAGGGAAAATAGATCGCTGAAGTGTTGAAGTGTTGCGTCGTGGGAAGTTTGGAAGGCGTAATCCATATACGACTTCCCATAAGTAATATTTACAAGCGCTGAAGGGGGGGAGCCAATTGCCCCTTCATCAGTGTACAACTAATCGCTAAATAGTCAGTATCGAATATTTAATATATAAACGTTCATAAAGTGTATATAAAGTGTTCGGAGTGGTGAAATAGTTAGAAGACTAAATAATAGAAGGGCTAGTACTAGTATATAACTTATTCCCATTATTTTCTTTTGTGTTTATTTGACTATAACAAGTAATTTTTGTTTCACGAGTTTAGTAACCTCACTAGTGGTCTGGGACACGTCATAAAGAGTGGAATAGAAGAAAAAAAAAAAAAATGACTCTGTTGACTAGCAACAATTTTAAGAAAATCAGAAAACAAATTGAACAACAAGTAAGCAGGCCAAACCACCGGCTCTTCTTATTTCTCTTAGCTCCTTGTGGAGCATAAGGCGAGAAACCACCGGCTCTATCACCCCTGAATTCTCTATCAGTCTTCTCTATCACTAATATTTAGTATCCTAACATATCGAAACCTATCAAAATCTAACGTACGTCCTGATCATCTTTGAAACTTTATTTGTTAAGTGTATTTCATTCAAGGGGGAGGAGGGAGGAGAAAGAGTTAAACGACAGCTCATATCATAGTGTAGTATTCGGCTTGACAGTCTTCTTAATTATAATGATTGTATTACTGACTAATATGTTGAACTTCCTTGGTCATTGTACACCAATGTAAATAAGGTTATTAACTTTAATATTGAGAAACAAACAAAAGGCACGGTCGCAAACGTTTCTTAAGATAAATTATTCTCATAGAAATAAAACGTACTACGAGTTTGTCTCTCGGAAAATTAGGAGGAAAAAACGAATAGAATGTAAGAAAGAATGAATGAAAGGGAGAAAGAGTCAGAGCAATCAAAAAGAGTAATGAATGGATGAAAGAGAAGAAATAAGAAGAAGAAACAGAAAGAGTAAAAAAGAAAGAAAGAAAGAAACGAAACGAAACGAAAACAAAAGAAAAGGTAAAAGAAAAAGAAGAAAGGGGGAAATAAGATTTTAAAAAAACAATTAAAAAATCATTAAAGGAAAAAAGAAGCGAAAAAAATTAGTTGAAAAAGAGTTAAAAGCAATTTGATAAAAAGAAGAAAAAAGAAAGAAAACTGAAAATAATGTACTTCTAATGGGAGAGCTACGTTAGTCAAGAGATAAAAGGAACATTAAGCTTTTGAACGAACCTTAACTATCTCCCGTTTACCAAAATTTCCACCACCACCACTAGTCCAAGCGATAGATGGCTGTATAGTACAGAATACAGCAAGGGCGAGCAGAGTGCAGATAACCAAACAGTTGCTCTTCATGATGACTAAAAAAACTAAGCCTTTCCTTAATTACAGACTGTCGTTCTTGTTGGCACGGATCAGATCAGTGGAAATGGTGTATTTAAAGTTTGTATTTATACCTAAACATGTGTCGTAAGAGTGTCTGATTGACACACCTAAATCACTTTAAACTTCGATAAAACAAATAGGACATCCGTCCACAGTCATTTATCAACTGACGGAGGTCTACTTAGTCGGAAACAGAACTCACTTGATTGTGTTGATAACATGGTTTGTGTAAATATATTTAAGCCTTTAATGTAGTGTGTCAAAGAAATGGTAAAAAAATAAGCTTAAAGAATATAAAAATCACTAGAATCTTTGCTACTGTTGCAGTTTTCAAATGATACTTTTTAGTGGGAGTGAATGTGGGTGTTATAACTCTAAAAGGTCTCTAAAAATCCCCCGCTTTATCATGCTTTCTTTTATTAAACTCTCTTTAATTTTCCTTCTGTTTGTTTTGATTTCAGTCTAATAACTTGACTAACAATCGCTCTTTTTAATTATCAGTTATCACAATTGAAGTGCTTTGTTCATGTCGTCCACAAAACCGTTATTATGTGCAGTCCAGGGCGTTTTGATGTATGTTACTTTTCTCATACTATTCACAGCTATGTATGTGTATATTTTTACCGAGTAATAGATAGAAAGCCATATTCTATATGAATAACTGACACATAGCAAACATTAATATGAAACCTGTAAGTTTACATCGCTTTTATTGACATTTGTTTTAATTTCGAGCCTTGAATAAACCCAAAGAAAAAACAAGAAAAAGAAAAGAAAAGAAAAGAAAAGAAAAGAAAAGAAAGAAAAAAAAGGATTAAAAACCGTTTTAATCCATTTGAAATCTAAATAGCTAGATACTTACTCGAATTCCGCCCGCCCTTCTTTTCAAACATAAAAATCTTTGATCCGATTGAAACAATTTATGTCGTCAAACAGCGGATACAAGTACAGATTTTTTATCATATCAATTACTTAATGTACCTTAAGCAAAACTTAGTGTTCCATTAATGTCAAAGGACTGCTCGAAAAGGAAGTCGACTAGTTCTAAAATAGTTCCTTTTAGATGTATTATTATAGAAATAAAGTCTAAGCACAGGTTGTACTTGTGTCTTACTTTTGTCAAAACCTCAGTTTTTATTTATAGTACCGTACAGCAACGTATTGAATAAAGTATTTACCGCTTATTATTCGCAGCACTCTTTTAACGTTTCGACGACGTAAACTTAGCCTGAGAAAACAGGACGACGTCTGTTTTCTCCGGCTAGATGAGACTCAGATGCATTCAGACTCGTCACTCTAGAGACTAAGACTGTACACATGACTCAGGTTTAGGGAATCAGCCAATCAGTGAGCTTTTTCTTTGCTATTGGATGTAGTTCTTGGGTCGATTCAGTTCTAGTTTACTAAAAGATTAAATTAACGTAAGTATCATCCAAAAAAAATTTTTTTTTCGTCGTTCCAGGTTGTTATGGAAAAAGTTCCGGTTTAATTTTTAGATTTGATATTTTTTTCCCCAATTTGACATCAATGAATCCTAGATTCAAACTATATGTATTTTGATACTTTAAATTAATTCCGGACGGACGGACGGACGGACAGACAGACAGACAGACAGAAAGTAAGTAAGAGTAAAAGTTTTAAAATTAGAATTCTGTTTAAAAAAATATATCTAAACAACAGTGGTGGATCAATGATGATTTCAAGTGGGGTGGCTATTAGAAAGCCAACAGACCCCGTGCAGTACTTCGGAATTCAGCTTAATTTGTAGGACAAAACAATAGGTTTCCAATTCTCAGAAAATTGAAATTCTTTTTTTTTTTGTGTGCTCCAAATTGAACTGCTTTGACGTCTGCAAGGGGTCTGTACATACTTTTTTCAATAAATTTGGCCACCAAAAACCTACAAAACTGAGATTGCAGAGGATCATGGGAATTATTTCATATCAAACAAGTAAAGCTCTTTATACCGAGAAACTGTAGCTTGAGGATGCTCACATGCAGGAGGAAACTGTAAACTGGTAAGAGATCTCAAGTCCAACAATAGTTGTGAAATGGTTGAAGCACGTAAACTATATCTACCCATAATCCTTGCCGGTCTCAGCTTCGCAGTTTTTCAGGTGACTTCTAATTACTTTATTGAAATGAATAATATATCTATCTTTCTCTCTAATGTACTAAGGATGGTTAGCCACCCCCTCGGTTTGCCCTTGAAAAATACTCTCTTCAAAGATAATAATAATAATAATAATAATAATAATAATAATAATAATAATAATAATAATAATAATAATAATAATAATAATATAACAATGTCAGGTTTATTCGAGCCTTTTGCAGAAAAGTCTGAATTACAGGCTGATGCGCAATACCAATAAACACATTGAATAACATTATATAACTAGAAAATTCTACACATAGATATAGACTAAGGATAAAAAAGGGACGTGTGTCTGATTCACTAGAGGCGGACAAAACGAATTTCATATCGCATTCATTTCATTTTGAGGCTTCGGCCAAAAGAATAACGAACTGAAAAACATATCGCATCGTACCTGTTTTACTTCTCGGCCAATAATATTAGCTCCACCGCCGCTACTCATGGCTTGTGTCGTTTGAATCGCACAGAATGTTACCAGAACAACCAACATACAAACAGCCAAGAATCTTCGGTTTGACATGGTGGTAAAGAATTAGTCTATCCTTCTCAGCGATGGTTGATCTGTATTTTACTAGCTTGAGTGTTTTAGTGGAACTGATTTTACCTTGTGTTTCGAGCGTTTTTATCTTCTATTTAAGCCTAAAGTATCCCCCCCCCCTCCAAAAAACGACGGCAAAATAAGTAAAAAAATAATACGCAATTAATGTGTGGCACTTATGAACCAAACACGAAAAAACCGATCTAGGACGCTAGCGATCCTTTGGCGGAGAAATCAGCACTTGTCGTATTCAACACACATCGCTGCAACCGCCTGTTCTCAAGATGCCGAGCATTCAGCTCATCACCGAATATCGCTCTTTAAGTCGTTTCCCTTATTCTTGCTAAAACGCGTCACGTTATAGTTTCCTTCGGTTTTCTTGTTAGGTTTAGTGATTCTCATTATCATGGTGTTTCTTTTTGCTCATTTTTTACTCCCTGAAAGCATTTTATATGGCTCTACTCTATTCTTCTTATTTAATCATTTATTCCGATGAAGGACTATATAATTCAGACAGTTTTTTTGCACTGGTTGTATGTAAAAATAATAACAGGGGTGGGGTGATAGGGGCCAGATATTTTTACCGGAAGTGAGTAGATTTTTGACCCGCCGTCCCTCCCCTAGACGGGGTATTTTATTGTATGACAACGATAATTCGATTTCTGATTCCTGATTCAGGCAGGAAACGGAAATCCAAAATCCACCGTCAACTAATTAAAATCCTGTTTTCAGCCTAAGAAGGCATGCTAGAAAGAGTGCAAAAAGCCGGTTTTCCGTTTTCTGAAACAGAAATCTAAAATAAGTCTTGTACGATTCTTGATTTCTGATTCTAATAATCAGGTTGGCCACAAAGCATCCTGATTGTTAGTCCTATCTTTATTTCCATTAGGTTCAGGTCGTTTAGTGATTCCATCATGCTGTTTCCTCGTATCTTTTCAAAATCAGTATAATAATTTGTCGTTAGCTGCCATAGGGAAAATGTTTTGGTTTGAGGAGAAGATTGAATTAGATTTTCAATTTTACAAGGCATTCAAATTATATAAATTTGATACTTAAATGATTTTCATTAGCATATGGTACTGCGCTAATATCTTATTGATTGAAGTGAAATGATTGATTGAATGAATGAATGAATAAATGATTCAAGAGAAGCAGAAACGAAACCATAAAACCAAAACAAGAAGACACAACAGAGCTCCTGTTGATAGCAGAGGCGTAAGTCACTGACTGGACTACCCTGTAGTTAAATTATCCATTTTTAGATAAAGGTTTCTATCTATCTATCTAACAGAGCAAAACAAAAACTGCCGTTAACATCAGACTTATTTCCCGTTTTTGTTGTTGATAATAATGAAAACAAATCAAGGATAATGATATCGTATCATTCATTCATTCATTCATTCATTCATTCATTCATTCATTCATTCATTCATTCATTCATTCATTCACACATCCGTCCATGCATTCATTCATTCATTCATTCATTCATTCACACATCCATCCATGCATTCATTCATTCATTCATTCATTCATTCATTCACACATCCATGCATGCATTCATTCATTCATTCATTCATTCACACATCCATGCATTCATTCATTCATTCATTCATTCATTCATTCACACATCCATGCATTCATTCATTCAATCATTCAATCAATTCATTCATTCATTTTGTATTTTCTTCCCCCATTTTTCTTTCAAATTCCATTTCTCTTTCTTTCTTTCGTTCTTTCCATTTACCTCTCTTTCAGCTACGTTATACCCAAAATATTCAATTGAATTAACAACAGACAACTTCGTTCTAAGATTTATTAAATATTGAAGTCAACCCGTGCCTAGGTTATATTACAACTGAGTACAAATCATGCATCTCAAACTACTTGTTTAAAGAATACTTGAGCTGGTATTCTCGTATTCTGTATATTGCCGGATCGTCGATTTTTCTTTTGCTGTCAGGATGCTGGTCTCTTCAAGTTAATCTTCACTTCTGCAGAAATCTCTTCTGCTGTTGTTCTTCATCGAAATGTCGTTTACAGTGTTCTCGTGCCACGTCACACATCCTTTCCATCGCTCTCTTTGCCTATAAAAGTTTTAAAATTGTTATTTTATTGCAAAAATGATATCCAAAAACAGTAGTGGATCGATCCATGATGATTTCGAGTAGGGTGGCTATTACCTAGAAAGCCAATATATATTCTTCTTTCTCTCTAAAGTAGGATGGCTAGCCATCCCCTTGATTTGCCCTTGAAAAAATCAACCCTTCAAAGCCAGCTGAGCGATCAACTAATCACTTAAATCATTGTTGATCAAAATCTGTGGCCCTATCACTGTTTAAAAAATATTTCTCGAGTATTTTCTTGGATAAATCACAAAATAAATTTCACTGTGATTAGGAGTTTTGGGCTTTTCTGAGCCACAAAACGTATTGGATTCAATTGTCAACAGTTTTCAAGTAGAATAAAGTGCTTGAACACAGGGCTCGCCTTAAAAAATCACAACGGACTGTGATTGACTAGAACATTTAAAGCCATTCAGCTCAGTGGTAGAAATTAGTTCATCGCCGATTCATCAATGTCGAGTAGGTATAACAAACTAGGGGACTATTTCAAAGCTAGCATCGTAACTGGCTACATAAAATTAGGCCTCTTAGCTATTTAGACTACTAGAAGAAAAAAATATTCAATTTGCCTTTGGGACTGGTTTTAACTGCTAATTTTTGATTTAAAAAATAGCTAAATAAGGGATTTAGCAGTAGCCCCAAAGAATAATAATCTTTAATCATTTAAAGTTGGTAAAACAAATACAGCAAAAATAAATATGGTTCCGAATTTGGCCCTTCTTCCGCCATTATGAATTTAGCGTGTCACTGTTGAGATTTGAGGAGACGAGGAAGTGCGGAGAGAGGAAAACCGCACAACCCGCTGAAAACCCCTTAAAGTTTATAGTATGGAACCACCAAGTAACTATAATCGCATACAACACCGCGAAACACCAATGTCGAAAAAAGATTTCGCAGTTTATCAAAAATTATTTTGAAGAAGAAGTTGTCAGGAGCGGTTTCATAGCGACCGATTTTAAGAACAAAAATGAACAAAGAAAAAATAAATCAAAAACAACATTAGCTAAATGGAACTGAATTCGACTTCGAAAAAGCTACCTCACTTAACTTTATTCTCCTTTCTCTACTGTTATAAAAAATATCCGCGTTATAAGATACAAAATGTGCAAAGAAATATACGGAAGACTAAACCCACAGACCCTTCCGGTTCAATTTCTACACTCCACTTGTAAAACGTTGCCAGTCAATGTCATGTTCACTTGAAATAATAGTATCAAAAGATCGGTAAGGGCAATAACCGATACAGTAACATCTATGCCCCAAACCATTCTTTGCCAGCATCCTTTTCTTAAGCTAAATATATTTGCTGCAACTTGATGATGGAAACTGAGTCCTGTGCGATATCATTGTCATGCTGATAGCGCACTCAGTAAGTGTAATCAGTGCACTCACTTAGATTGTTTCATATCATCTACTTATCTTACTTAAATTCCTGGCAAAACATATATGAGCTAAATCGCTATCACATTTTCTAGCAAAAACTTTATCAAAATCAAGATGAACAAGAACATTCACACGACATTTATCTCCGGAGTCTCTAATTCACAAGAGGCGGACAAAACGAATTTTTACATTGCATCATACCTGCTTTAGTTCTCGGCCAATGATATTAGCTCCCCCGCCGCTACTCATGGCTTGTGTCGTTTGAATCGCACAGAATGTTACCAGAACAACCAACATACAAACAGCCAAGAATCTTCGGTTTGACATGGTCGTAAAGAATGAGTCTATCCTTCTCAGCGATGGTTGATCTGTTACTGGTGCTTTAGTGATTTTACTAAGTGTTTGTATCCTCTATTTATGCTTAAAATAATCCAAAAAGAAAACAACGGCAGAATACGTAAAAAAAAAAAAAAAAGAAAGAAAAAAAGATAAGCAAAAGATCAACAATAGAAGTCGCAAGAATCACTTAATGTATATCACTCTCCTAACTGGTCAGTCGATCGGAAGTACGACTTACCTGATATGATGATGGTAATGAAGATTGTGTAAATACGTTAAGCTGTTAATGCACCAGAAAATCTCAGCGTTAAATACGGGAATATTGAAAACAACCCTTTGTTTTTTTTAAGTGAATACAAAATCTTCCCTCACTAGACCTTTCATAATTTGTTTACCATTCAAAAATGGTGGCAGCGCTGCCTCGTATCATATTGGTTTTTCAAAAATAATAGAAAAAGCTATTGTTCTATTAATTACCGTATTCGAAAAAATGCTATAAATGTTTCACTTATTTAAGTGTCGCAAATTCATCAATATTCCTTTCATTTTTTAATTAATTCGCAACCTATTGATTCACTCTTCAAAAATCTGTACACAGTAAACAATACGAAAACTAACATCGAGAGAGAGATCCTTTGGCTATTTGTTCTATACTAGATAAATGTTTTGCTGAAATCCCATTGCGGTGTAACATTACTTTGCTTTAATCCCTCAAACCATTAAATCTAACTCTCGAAGATAAAACCATAAGATCTTTGACATGACTTTGAATCCTATAAACGAACTTAAATGGTTAAACAGACTATTAAGATAAAAAGAAACGGACCTTTTAATCTTAATAATTGGAAATTAATCTCAAGTCTTAACACCATCTTTTTGTCTGTTTGCTCAGCAAAACACCATCAAAGTGTTTGTAAAGATTATAAGCTTTCACTCCTTCATTTACCACATTTACTTTTTTGGTGGGACAGGTATAACGGAAACGGTGACAGTCAACCGCGAGGGAACATTTTAAACTTACACACTGTCATATTGAATACCAATCTTTGCTTTACTAAAGCAAAGATTGGTATTCAATATGACAGTGTGTTAGTTTGAACAAGTGGATAGACGCCCGTAATGAAGGCGCATCTTCGGCTTTGATGTTGTCTATTATGACGCGATATGTTTTCCTGAGGAGCTTTGATAGCCATGTGATGGTTTATTCCCTTCTAATAACGACTGTCTCCTTTTCTTTTAATAAAACATGGTGCCACGTCCGAAAGAGGACCGCATAAACAACAAATACTTCCTCTTTAAAGCATCATATATGTCATCACATTTGTCAACTTTCTCATTGTCATCTCCAGTGTCATGTTTGTCAACTTTGTCATCTTGGTTTCTTTCTTCATTCATCTTCTTCTTCTTCTACTTTTTTTATTTTTCGTTTTCATACGTGCCTTTTTTTTTCTTTGTTTTTTTTTCTTCTTCTGGTTTTGTTTATTTTGAAGTGATTTTTTTCCAGGTCATTAAGCTAACATTTACAAAAAAGCGGCGGATAAAAAGATTTGGATCAAAAAAAAGTAAAAAGTAAAAATAATATTAATAGATTAATCGACAAAGTATTGAGGCGGCAAGTTTTGTTAAGGTAGTTTGCAATCATACCCCCATTACAAGATACTAAGATAGCGAAAGACGTGGGTGGTATGTTGGCTGTGATTTCAGCAAAGAAGACTTCAGAATACCGTAAACATAACGACTGAGACAACCAGCTGCAGTTTGATTCTGGTTCCTAAATTCTTCACCTTTGCCAAACTTGTATTATATTTCCATAAGCTCAACCCTTAAATCAAAAAACCCGAAAACAAAACTTGCCCAAGGAAAAAATCACTCATCTTTTACGTGACGTATTTTTGATTACGAAAATTGAAATTGATGACTAAGAATTTTTATTCTTATTTTCAAGAATATTTGATATTACGCGTTGCTTGGAAACGTCTCGCTATGTTTCCAATTCCTTTTTTAATTTCTAATACTTGGCACTGATTCATGCAGTGGTTGATTTCTCGTGTAACTTGTATCGCGAGAACTGCCTAGTTGTTGCAATATTGCAGGGTTTTTTTATACATGTGTTCATACGCTCGCGCAACTTGTACTTTCCCATATTTTTATAATGTTGCTGGATTATTAAAACTATATTCTACTTTATGCCACTTGGAACTATTTTCTACTACATGAGCGGGCGTGAAAAGAAATTTGCCAAAGGTATACATAAGATAAGGGAAGAGATTTGCAAGCGCGTTTTTATTTATGCGTATACCGTCTTCCGGGTGCTTCAGTGCATGCTTCGCTGTGTACATCAGGAATATTGATTGAGGGTAGGATGCAAGTCATTTTAGTCTGATTATAGGTACTTGCACATTTATACGAGCTGCAGGTACCAGCTGCATTCTATTTGAGTGTTAGTTTTACTTTTAGTAAATCAATCGATCTGTATGAATATAGTATTAGCAATGATAGTAAGCGGGATTTTTCGCTAATGGAATATCGCATTTCCTATATTCTCGTTGAGTGATGACACATAAGTGATAAAAAGCGAGGGAAACAATAGAGTAATCGTTATTATTCTTTTGTCCCGTTTTCGTCTTTTTTTGTTTGGTTTTGTTTGGTTTCAGTGTCGAATGGGGCTGCGTGGCAGTGACGTCAAACCAGGGACCGAGGAGCAGGGGGGGGGGGCAATAATGGGAGCATGCCCCCAAACCCCCTAGGTCTTCCAGTATTTAGTGTTCGTTAGCCCCCGAATTAAAATTACGCTCCGCGGTCCCTGCAAACTCAGACAAACAACCCGAATTTATCGTCTCCTTGAGTCCGATTTCTGCCGTTTGGTTTTTAATGACAACTTTGTTTGAAAAGCAATGCTTTGTAATAAAAGATAAATAAATAAAATGTTTTTTGAATAGCCACGCAGCTCTATTTTGATGCAGTCACCTTTTCTTAGCAATCAGGGCGTCACACCTTTAAAATACACCGCCATGTCATAAATTGCACATTTTGCAAAATTTAGGATAAAAACAGCACAACCAATCAGAGTTCAGAGCTTATTTATTGTAGAAGTGCTCAGTGTTAATGTAGATATAACTGGCTAACTTCTTAACAGATGTTAATATTCCTTTTTTCCATTTCAGACCACGTGTTATTTCTTCTGGAATTCTTTGTCTCATCTGTATGCTCTCAAAAGTTACAGGTAAACAAAATAAATAATACTCAAGGGAATAACGGAGGAAAACGGGTATAATTTCCGCTAAAGTTTTTACGTGTTGTACTGATGTCAAACAAGAATAATAATAATTTATTTCCATAATATCCATTTTCGCAATATTTCATAGACTATGAATAGTGTTGCTTCTTCGTCTTCCATCCGCCCAGTGTCATGAGTGATGGGTCATCCTCCTTTCCGTATGTGTCAGAGTTTACTCTCGTCTACTCCTATGACTCATTTTTGGTTGCTTAATGAAATGATTCCATTACACTTATTTTTTTGATAGTAAGAAAAGTGCCAAAATATAAGGTACTGTTTCGTGGTACTTCCCTCGTCTCCGGATCCCCTCACTTCCCCTCAGTTAGACACTCTCGCAAGGCCAGTGTCCTTAGTTCTGGCTGATACACCGCAAAAACAATATAGAGCAGATTTCGCATGAGTTTGAAAAGTCATGGCAAACAGCACGGTTACGGCGCGGAGCGAACAGGGCACGGAATTTCGAATGTTTTCATACACCGCACGGCACTGACACTGTTAAGGGAAGGCGCGGTCCGTGCCGTAAGTTTTTCATAGTCATACGAAAACTGCTCTGCGTTACACGAGCGTTTTGTGACAGTGGTGACGCAATACTAAATATCCGCGTACCCCTCCCCTCCTCTTCATGAGAATGACGTCTTAAACAGAATTAATGTTCGGCTAGCTTCACGCAGTCCAAGTTCGTTCGGCGTACACGGAACAACTGTCTAAAATTAACGAACCTAGTGATTAATGACAAACATCCTGCTTCATAGTTCTCTAATATATTTATTCTGATATTCTAGCTCTATTGAACCGAGTTGTTTTACAATAAAACTCTCATTAAATATCAATAATGAGAAGAATTAGACTTACAAGGGATTTACATTCAGATAATATTTATAACATAGATCTTTATCATATATATATTTACTTCGTATAATTTATGACTTTTGTTTAGTTTGGGAACTTCGGCTCACATTATGACTGAAGCATATTTCTATTTGTTTATTGACCGAGAGGACGTCTTAGTATGGGTTGCATCTCCCTCTTGCAGTGTTCCCTCGCTGCTCTACAGAAACTTTCCTTTGCTCTTTTGGCCTGGAATAATTTAATAATTATAGTCAGCAAAGATAATAATGGGGATAATACTCCATATGAAAAAAGTCAAATATATCCTCATGGTATTTACTATATCATGAACATTACGTATACAAAGCACGTTAATAAAAGAAAGAAGACAGAAAAAAAAAAAAAAAAAAAAAGGAAGAAAAAAGAGAAGAAAGAAATTTTGATTTTGATTCCGATTCGGATTCCGTACAATTTTGTGTACAATTCCGATTTTTATTTCGATTTGTCAATTTGTTTCCAAAATGTGAGTATAGATAGATATCAATGAGGTAGCTAGATGGTTCGTTGTTAGTTAGTTATGATAAGGGAACGCATAAGATAGAAATAACGTCACATATATCAATCGAAACGCAGCAGTAATGCCTTTTCCTAGTCTTTTCGTCTATTGCCTGAAGGTCTAGAAACAACTGGAAAAAGTTTAACAGTAGCACACATGTTTCGTTTTTTAATTAACTCTTATGGGTGTGTCAATTAGTGTATCACGATCAAAGATTGCATATTGGAGTTGAGAATCTCATGAATAGAAGGAAAAAAGGAATGAAGATATAAAGAATATTTACTAACAACAACTAACCTGTTTGTATTCTCGTGACATTATATTTGCTCCACCCCCCGAAGACATAGACAAAGATTGTTGGAAAGTAGACAGAGTGACGAGTAGAAATAAGGCACTAATAGCCAAGATGCTTTGCTTCATGGTGTCAGAGGGAATGATGTCTTTGCGGCAGTAGTGTTCAGGTGTCTTTAGCTGTTGTGTAAGATAGGATAATGGTGTGAAGCTTTTATACCTACTTCTAGCGTTCGCCAAGCCTGTGATGACGCACAAATCATTTTAAATGAATTTAATGCTACTATATCATTCAGAATGGCCCGATCATGATCATTAGAAGGTTAAGGAGACATCTGTGAGCCATTAAAACTTAAGTTAAGTGATACCGGAGGAACAAACAAAACAGCAGCATATTCGTCTATGGAAAATACGACCTAGCAGTAATAAAGCCTTCACTGAGTTCACTTGATGTGTTATAAAGCTCACAAAATACTTCAAGTTTACTTTCTATTTAAAAAAGAAATCAGTTGGTGGTGAGCCAGTAGTGCACTCGCTCGCCCCTCTTCCTTAGGATCTCTAGCTCGATTAATGAACACAGCACTATAGTATAGTTCACTGGGTCTTGATTTAAGAGTTTTCTCCTGGTTCTTCGATTTTCCTCCCTCCGAACAACGACCCAGATTGCTAAATTCAGGGTCCGTACTACTTCTTGAAATCCTTAAAAAGTCCTGGAATTCAAACCCATTTTAAATGCACTTGAAAAGCCCTTGAAAAGTTATTTTTATTGACCGTTTAGAAAAATTACCCAAACAAAATCGATGCTTGAAAACCGTCGATTTGGACCTTGAAAAGTTCTTTTAAAAAAAGTGAATCGGGCTTGTTTTGGAGATGAAGCACGAACCTGATTCAGGGTGGACTGAAAGTGATTTTGAAGAAAGAGTCCAAAAAAAATGATCTTTTTGTCATTTCTATTTTGCTTTCGTTCATTTTTTTATTGTTAGTATACGTAGTTTTCAAATTTTACTAATATCTTCAACCATTTGTAGCCCAATAAGAATAATTATAATACGATTGCTTATAACATGTGTGTGAACAGTCAGTTTGTTATGGTTTCCATACGGGTTTAATCATCAACCAATTAAATATAGAAATTGGCGGGACCCCCGCCAGTTCTTATCTATTTTGTAAGAATCAGTTATATGAAGCAACATTTTATTTCATCAGAGTCATAAGAAAACCAGATTTGGAATAAATATATAGTAAATAAGTATAAACTGCAGTATAAACCTGAGCTTCGGCTACTGATCCTGCGAACTGCTCATATGCTTTTGAAAGCTATTAATTGATGACACTTTTATGTTGCTAATTTTAATTTTTATACGGAAGCGGTGATGGCTTCGACACAAATAAACCATGTCATTAATAACGGAGGGAGTAAGGGCCGTTTTTATTGCTATATATACCGAGTTGACGTTAATTGTTTTAAATGAATTAATAGGTTAACAATGCAGGATCTAGAAAGACCAAGATTTTATGCCTCTTCCTCTTACATCTTCATACTTAGACTCTGTTATCCTGTGAAACACTGAAAGTCGTTTGATTATCGAATCGATTTTTTTGGTTGAGGCATTGATTTTTGTTTTTAAGGTCCATTTCCTTGGAGTACATGTTTGAAGTCTCATTCTTCTTAGTACTTTATTGTTTTACTCGGTTGCTTTTGTTTCTCTTTCTATCTTTTCTTTTCTTTGTTGATTTTTCTTTCCGTTCTTTTCTATGTATTCCTTTCTTTCAATACTTTATTTCCCTTTCCCTACTTTCTTGTTTCGATGCCTTCTTTTTTCTTCTTTCCCTTCGTTTTTCTTCCCTTCCCTTTTTCTTTCCTTCCCTTTTCTTTCCTTCCCTTTTCTTTCTTTCCATTTTTCTTTCTTTCTTCTTTTTTCGATGCCTTTGTTTCTTCCTTCCTTCCCTTTTTCTTTCCTTCCCTTTTCTTTCTTTCCATTTTTCTTTCTTTCTTCTTTTTTCGATGCCTTTGTTTCTTCCTTCCTTCCCTTTTTCTTTCCTTCCCTTTTCTTTTTTTCCATTTTTCTTTCTTTCTTCTTTTTTCGATGCCATTGTTTCTTCCTTCCTTCCCTTTTTCTTTCCTTCCCTTTTCTTTCTTTCCATTTTTCTTTCTTTTTCTTTCTTTTTCTTTTTTTTCTTTTTTTCTTTTTTTCTTAATTGTTGTCTTCTCTTAACTACTTTTTGCGAGTGTAAATATTTGTTATGACTTTACCAGAGTACGTTATTACTGAAAAACACAGTGATCAAGACTAATATATTTAGACTATGTGATGTAAGTATGTACTCAAATAGATCTAATTTTATAAGAAAGATTGCCAGCAGCTGAATCTTAATTAAGCTGCTAATTCGTTTTTGTTTATGAAAGACATAGGTATTAAAAGAAAGCCGCTACAAAGTTAAAATCAAGAAATGAAATCTTTACGATCAGTCATCATATATGTAAAAAATGTTCTCTCTTGCTCGACTTTTATCATCGTTAGCTGAAACTGCGCATTGATATATTCCTTGTACAGTTATGATTTCAACACACGTAAAACATGTTCTCTCTTTCTCGACTTTTATCATCGTTAGCTAAAACTGCGCACTGATATATTCCTTGTACAGTTTTGATTTCAACACATATAAAACATGTTCTCTCTTTTTCGACTTTTATCATCGTTAGCTAAAACTGCGCACTGATATATTCCTTGTACAGTTTTGATTTCAACACATATAAAACATGTTCTCTCTTTTTCGACTTTTATCATCGTTAGCTAAAACTGCGCACTGATATATTCCTTGTACAGTTTTGATTTCAACACATATAAAACATGTTCTCTCTTGCTCGACTTTCATCATCGTTAGCTAAAACTGCGCACTGATATATTCCTTGTACAGTTTTGATTTTATAAGATGGTTTATCTCCTTTTCCCCCGAAATATACTCGTAAAACACGTCGAACTTTAGCTAAAATTTTTTCAATCATTAAATTCGATGATTTTTGGCCTATTATCGCAAACTGTAGAGCTAGCTTGATAACTCTTAAAAATGTCACGATAAATAATTCCAACAAATTAAATCTAGACAATGCTAATATCCATAGAGTGACTTACTTTGATATCCTTCATGTATTAGATTAAACTGTAATTTATTCAAGGTTCCTAAAACATCACACAAGTAACTATATTTACTGATTCCCATTGATTACTGTACATCTCAAAGAGATGCTCGACGTCTAATATGTTATCATTACCGGTAGGAATGCTGTTTAAAGACCGCAAGTATCTTTGCGGAGGTAACCGAACCTATGTGATAGGAGGGGGAGGAGAAAGGGAGATCCTCCTAATATCTCTCGCTAGCTTATTTGAGAATACGCTTACAACTGTTATAAGCTTTCCTGTTTAGTATACCTTATTACATGAAATATTTGCGACGTTTTAAATTTCGTGATTTCGAAACCGATCGAACATTCGCGACACTTTTTTTTCATATTTTTTTTCATAATAAAATCATATTCTAAGTCACTTTGAATACATTGATTATTTTTTGTTTCCAAATACATACATAAGCTTGAACAAAATGATAAATTCCTTGAACTAAATGACAAATATTACCAAAAAAATAAGAACTTCGCGTTAGTTACTTGGTTTTGACATGAGTATAATGACTACTGGAGGTGTTAGTGCTTTGTTCTCAGTCATAACGTCTTTTATCCCCACTTTATCTTATCAATAATTGTAGGTCACTTAATCAGTTTTCGCGCCATCATATTTTTGTGACACTCATTTTCAGCTTGCGACACTTTAATTTCGCGCTTTTTTGGAAATAGCGAATATTGCAAAATGAAAGTGTGTCGAAAATTTCATGCAATACGGTAGTTACGAACTTTATTACGCAGTGTTTAAGTTTTCTACTTATTCACTTGTCGTATTTCAGACACCACCTCAGTTTCACCTAGTAACACTACTGAGTCATCAGCTTTCCTGTTGTTTATCAAATGGGCGCAGTTGCACTAACAGGTCCTCTGACCCTACCCCTTAAGACGACACTGACACATGAGAAATGGCATTTTTGAAAAATTGGCTGGAAAGCAACAAAATGTCTGTGTCACATTTCATGAGCTGGAACTTCGCCCTCGTACTAATACCGAGGTGCTCTTTTCGGTTGACAAAATTTCTCGTTTTAAGGGGTTAGGGTCAAGTGACCTAATAGAAACGGCTTGTTCGACCAATCGTAGCCATCTACCTACATGTGATAGTGGGTCTAGTAAGAATCAAAATCTGCCATGACTGCAATCCTGAGGGGCGGCGCATTAGCAGCACACACCACCCGTGCTTTACCCAGCGTGTTTCATGGCAACAAACATTAAAATACAACAACAACAACAACAACAACAACAACAACAAAAAACACTAAACACACATTTATAGTTTATGTGCCTGGGCGACCTTTATTGAAGTTTTTTTCCTTCAAATGACTTTTAGTTATTCTTGCTCATACGTATATTCAGATCTAATGTATCACACAGAGAATGAAGTGACGAAGCTAGTTACATAAGTTAAAGACCTTGAGTATTACTAGCTTTCAAATTTACTATATATATTATGGATTTTCATGAGATTCATCTTTCTTCTTTATCAATGTTCTTTGGTTGTTTTGTCTTTGGCTGTTTTTTCTGACCGACTAGCAATTTGAGAATTCTCCCTCTTGCCATTTCCCATAAACTCTCCAAAACGGTCCCCGATTGGTGGAAATTCTCTCTTGCCATTTCCCATAAACTCTCCAAATCGGTCCCCGATTGGTGGAAATTCTCTCTTGCCATTTCCCATAAACTCTCCAAAACGGTCCCCGATTGGTGGAAATTCTCTCTTGCCATTTCCCATAAACTCTCCAAATCGGTCCCCGATTGGTGGAAATTCTCTCTTGCCATTTCCCATAAACTCTCCAAAACGGTCCCCGATTGGTGGAAATTCTCTCTTGCCATTTCCCATAAACTCTCCAAAACGGTCCCCGATTGGTGGAAATTCTCTCTTGCCATTTCCCATAAACTCTCCAAATCGGTTTCCGATTGGTGGAAATTCCCTCTTGCCATTTCCCATAAACTCTCCAAAACGGTCCCCGATTGGTGGAAATTCTCTCTTGCCATTTCCCATAAACTCTCCAAAACGGTCCCCGATTGGTGGAAATTCTCTCTTGCCATTTCCCATAAACTCTCCAAATCGGTTTCCGATTGGTGGAAATTCTCTCTTGCCATTTCCCATAAACTCTCCAAAACGGTCCCCGATTGGTGGAAATTCCCTCTTGCCATTTCCCATAAACTCTCCAAATCGGTTTCCGATTGGTGGAAATTCCCTCTTGCCATTTCCCATAAACTCTCCAAATCGGTCCCCGATTGGTGGAAATTCCCTCTTGCCATTTCCCATAAACTCTCCAAATCGGTTTCCGATTGGTGGAAATCCTCTCTTGCCATTTCCCATAAACTCTCCAAATCGGTTTCCGATTGGTGGAAATTCCCTCTTGCCAGTATTCACAAACTCTCCAAATCGGTTCCCGATTGGTGGAAATCCTCTCTTGCCATTTCCCATAAACTCTCCAAATCGGTTCCCGATTGGTGGAAATCCTCTCTTGCCATTTCCCATAAACTCTCCAAATCGGTTCCCGATTGGTGGAAATCCTCTCTTGCCATTTCCCATAAACTCTCCAAATCGGTTCCCGATTGGTGGAAATCCTCTCTTGCCATTTCCCATAAACTCTCCAAATCGGTTCCCGATTGGTGGAAATGTCCTCTTACTAGTTGCCCCTAGTTCTCTTTTTGCTTGTTTTTCTTTAATGATATCTTCGGTTGCCGATGAGCGTCCAATTGCTAGAATACTGAGCCAGATTATTAGAGTTTTCATCTTGATGATCTAAAATAAGAAAAAAAGAAAGAAACCAATCAACATTATGAGGTATTGAAGATGTATGTAGAAGATACCACAGTGGGCTTGCCGAAATAATTGCTAACAAGAACTAAAGGGGAAGACTATGTAACATTAATATCCTGTATACGGGCAAAGGTTTCCTTCTGCATCTTGAGGTTAGCACTTGTATGCTTTAGAGGCTGATCAAGAACCACCAGAAAAATAATAGATATTGAAACAGAAGTTGCTGCTATTAGTTATACTTAGTTTTTTGTTTTTCTTTGTATAGTGCATGTTATGTAATCCTAGAAATTGTTACATTTTTATGACCATCCTTTATTATAATATTTTCTATATTTCTTACTAAGACACTAATACCAACTAGTATTTAGTAGCAGTATTTAGTATTTTACGATGACCCTTTCATATATATCCAGACATTAGATATTAGATATAATTAGAATTTACATATTAGATATATTGTCATATATTGTTATATATTAGTTTATGTATTAGATATTATTTATAAGATACAAAATATTAATTATTATTATTACTTTATAATTATTATTATTATTGTTATCATCATCATCATCATTATTATTATTACTATTACTATTATCTACAATGATTACGATGAGCTTTCATGAGGTCTTATTCTACTTAATACACAAAGACATTAGTACCAACAAAATTAAATTGTTTGAAAAGCTATTTATTATATTTACTATTATTTAAATATATTGTCAAATAAGTTAATTATTATTATTTTAAGAATTATTAGCTAAAATTAACCTTTTTGGAAACTTCCAAGTTAAGTGAATTAATGCGTACACTAGAGAAAGGTCAAAAGGCTCGAGAACCAATCAGCGAATCAACTCGAAATGAATAATTGGACCGACTTAATAAAACTATGAACTAGAATCTTATAACTTCTTTCTGACTTGACTAATATTCATATTTTGTAATTCTTGTCAATGTCACTCATGTCTTTCTCGTGGTTAACCAACAGGCAGACAGTTTAATGCATCATCTGTTCCGACTTGCACCCTACGCCATCCGCAAGAACAGATTTTTCATAAAGCTCGTAAGTGCTTCATATTGTTAAGACTTAGTAATTATTAATTATCAATTATTGATTTGATATTAGGGATTTAGGTTTTGTAATTAATAATTTTGGATCCTTGGGGGGTGGGGTGGACGGGATTGAAACGAAACACCCTACGAAAAACGTTCATTATCATTCAAACTACTTTTCTAATTAACATATAGAGTGCCAAACTATATCTTTAAAAGAGCACTATATAGAGTGAAATCACTAAACCCATGAAATAGATATTAGACTAATACACATTAGTTAGACCGTATCAAATAAGCCAAATTCACAGTTTAAGAATCGTTTTCAGTGCGCATGCGATTTTTTCCCCGAATTTCTCACCTTCTTTTGTTTAAACCTTCTTTTGTTTTTGATCAACAAAAGAAGGTGAGAAATTCGGGATAAGATCGCATGCGCACTGAAAACGATTCTTAAACTGTGAGCTGTTTTTTTTTGTGTGTCTATTTGACTAGTACATTTTAACAAGCAATTTTTAGTGACTTCCCTCTAATTAACACTATGATCTTTCAGTACTAAATACTACCGATAAAACAATAGAAAACAATAGACACAGCAATATTTTGTATCATCTAGTACTAATTAGAAAATGTCAGTATTTTAAAGATCTCAGTATTGTTTGCACTCCAAGAAATATCAATGTACTAGACTAAATATTACTTACTCAACATCGGAATTTCTATACAGCTCGACTACCGATAACAATATAGAACACTGAATAAATAAATATACGAAAAAAATATAGAAACTCATTTGAATAGTCCACTTAGCCTATAAAAATGATTGTCCTATAGATAAGAAAAGTCGGTCACCGGCAAGCTTTACTTTAGTGGCATGATCACCAAGTGTTCTAATCTTATTCTTAAGATTCCAAGAGTCTATTTCTTAGATAGACCATTCGTCTATACCAAAGGGACCCACATGGCAAGTTTGAAAGGATCTTCATAAGAAATAGTATTGAATTTTTGTATTTTTTGTTTTGCCCTAAAAAGCATCCCATTGTCATTGTGGTTTATGAACGATGACAAAAGGCATCTGACCAAGACGGTAACCGCTACATCATCAACTCGCTTTTCTAATCAATACAAACAAGAAACGACTAATGTTTAGAGCATCTTTGCCAATATTTTCACGTCAATTTCATTTTCAATTTCATTTCTAGAAATAAAAATAAAAAATCTAAAAATTATTTCTTCGGATTAAAAACGCTTTAGTGGGATTAAAAAATGTCCGTCATGCTTAGAAATGAAAAGGAGATTCTGTGTGTGTCTTTTTTAAGAAACGAACGTAAGCTACTTCCAGCATGCTCTTCCTATTTTTTCTTTGCTTTAACAATTTCCCTTACAGTTCAAAAAGAAATTTCAAATTGAAGAAATTCAAATAATGAAAAAATATTTTCTAATTTGGAATTGTACCCCGTGCTTCGACAAAAGGATTCTGATCATTATTCAAAGATTTGACAAAATGACTAAAATATGTAGGCAATAAAGACATTATTGGTAGCATTGAACATACCTATCAAATCTTCAGATATTTGTGTCCTATCTTAATACCTGAATGCTTGACTCTTTAGAGCAGTAGAGACCGAGTAAATATGTGTACCAGTACATACAACTACACCACGATACACGCACCTCAAATATAGACAATGATACGGTACGTCCTAATTTAGACATGTGACGACATTAAAATGCCGCTAATGCGCAAATTCAGATATCCAATAAAACATTAATATTGCAGTAAAATTTTCAATTAAGCTTCAAGCCATAAAACTAAAAACGAGAATTTTTTTCCCATTTCAAGTCCCTAAGTGAAGAGTTAATTATGGCTTCTATGAAGTAGTTGAGAGTTATAGAAGACATAACAACCTTTGCCAATCCATTATAGCGGGAGGAAAGTAACATGTTAAAATATATAACACTTACGTGGGATTATAACTCTAAAAAAATCATTTAAAAGACCGCTTGATTTCATTTATTCTAGCCTTTAATATCGGAGAATTTTTCGTGACAATTACTGTACTGACCACAAAATTAAAAAATTACGTTAATTATTCACAAGCACAGAAGTAGGCGAGTTCATGGCTACCACATGGGTGAACTTATTTTCTATTATTATACTGATTATCATTGTATTTCCAGCCGTTCTTGGAATATAAAGACTCAATTACAAAACACAATGATTTGAATATCTCAAACCGCAGAACATATGACTTGAATAATATATCAGAGCCTGGGTGCTATGACAGCTATTAGTTATAGATGGGTTTTACAGCCGCCATGCATGTTGTGGGGCAAAACACTAATTCTCAACTCTCAGAGACAAATCAATTTTCACATCATGCTGGTGTCCTACACTGAATATGGCTGCCGTGAGCACCTGTTTTATGGAAAATAATTTCTAGACCTACGCCCCACTTTGATGGTACGTACTATCGGCATGTTTGTGTCTGGCTCTTCAAATAACCTGCAGCTGACAAATTTAAGAGCGACTGTCTGTAAAAATCGACCAAAATCTAGTTTTCGCGGCACGAGTGAAAATATCGATTTCGCTCACATTTTGTTTACTGATAGCCCGCCTTAGTATGAAATACATCCTGGTGCTTTTATTTTTGACAAATGTTACTTTGTTTCCGAGAAATTTACTAAAACCGATTTCGGCCCTACGCATCGAAAAAGTGACCGCCGAGATGACGGAATTTAGGGTAAGAATAAGCGCATCCTACAACTAAACCACTTATCTATTTTTTTGGTCGGTATTTTTTTATCGAAAGAATAGATATTCCTCTTCCTTTTGATTGTATTTATTCTAGAATATTTGGCGTTTTAAGATCCGAAAAAAATTATCTACTAAGCTCATTATTTCCAAAGTTCACAAATGCAAATTAAGACCTTAAAATACGGCTTATAAAAACTATGTGCTAACATTCCGCCTCATTCAAAACCCACACCCAGAGGATTATCTAATGTATTTCTATCAGAATCAAAGTAAAAACCTCTAGACAAATCATTTTTACTGCTCCGTTGTTCGTTGCGGGACGCTTTTCCCTATTTCACGATAATTCAAAGATTCACATCGTGGCCTCGTAATAACGGCGTAAAAAATATATGTGCAGAGATTCCAAATCATTTAAAACCTACATCCAGAGTATTATCCCATGTCTTTCTATCAGAATCATGCGAAAATTCTCTGGGCATATCATCTAAATTGTTCTGTTGGGGATAGAAAAGGCGTCTGGATCTTGGGGAGGGGGGCCACGCCCAAGAGGGAACAAAGAACCCGCCAAAATCGCCGAAACAAAACAAAACAAAACGGTTACCTAATTCTAAGAAATTGGGGGCGGGGGGGGGGGGGGGGGGGGTACGTGCACCCTCCCCCTCCGTACGCCACTGAAGCTTTGTGTTTTTTTTCAAACAATTCCATGGAAACACTTTGAATGACGTCCGCCAAAACCTTATTTTGTCGCGACTGCAAATTGTACGATTACACGCGTTTGATTGGTCCGCGCTCTAACAGTCGCAGTAAAACTGGAACTAGTGCTAGATCTTCGAGTTTGGAATTCATGATGACTAAGAATATGATACCCAAATGCCTTTAAATTTCAATATTTCATAAACGAAATTGGCTTTCGTTTAGCGACTTTTTTTGATTCCATTCCGTTAAAAGTCGTCTGCAGATCTAAGTGCTTTTCCTGCGCGCCATCGTCGATACCCGAAAAAGCTACAAATGGCATCCGATGTGATGCCAGACTTAAAGACGACGATGCGCTCACGAAAAAAAACGTACTCGCCCGACTAACAGCAGTAACACATTTTAGCAATTGGTTGAAAAATAATTGGATTACTCGTAATTACGAAGTCAGTCATACCGGTCTTAAACCAGGTCTTCGATGTATTAGGACGTACGGCTTTCTTATATACTTGGTTGTTCCTAGACAGGCTTTAGCAGTATGTTACCAATAACAGATAGTATTAATTTACACGCGGAAGTTTTAGACTTGAATGATCCAAAGTAAAGATATGATTCTCAGTTCGCTTTATATATTGAACATTGCGCTAATATTCTAACCGCAGAAGCGTAACATAAGTGCAATTTGTTGGTGTCAATAATTGATCCACCCCCTACTAATTTCGACGCCCATTCTTTTAGCGAACATGTTTTATCATGTAAATACGGTGGGCTCACTCGCCCACTCCGGCCCTTCATTCAGCTTTTAATTACTAATTTTAACATCACAAAATTAAATATAGCATAAATCACTTGAATTGTCTATGCATTTAGTACCATAATTCTAGGACTGATTTGAAAATGATTGTCCAATCGATGTCAGCCAAGAACAAAGTTATATAATAAGAGAAGCAAGAAGTTTGCAAAACTGGCCTACAAAATCTGTTTAGTTTGAACACGTGGCCTGTAAATTGACACCGAAATAACTAACACTAAAACAAGACAGATATTTAATTGTTTTATATTACACCACAAATAGTTAGGTTGCTAAACTTAAGTTCTAGTTATATAGATAATAGGGGTCTCGCTTTTCAAGTCAGTTCGAACTTATTAACGGAATTGAAAATTAAACGAGGAGAGACGTGGAAGGTTCGAGAAATATTATCAGGAAAAAGTGAAAGTTGAAATAAAACAGAAGCAGAAAATGACCCAAAGATAAAAGTGAAGTTATAAGATTCAATTAAATATACAACATAAAAGATAAATAAATCGTCCTCTTTTAACGAGGATAATACAATAACGAACAAACCTATTGCCCTCGTTCCTATTCCAATTGGAATTTATTAGCCATATCAAGAGATGGAAAAGGGAAAATTGAAACACATCATAAATCCATCAAAACGAGATGAGTGCGGTGCTTCAAAGAAAAAACTACCTTCAGAATAAAACTTCAGTGCCAATAAAAATCAGAGAAAAAAGCTCCAACCGTATTTTTCCTCTCCAATACTTGATACAATTATAGGGTGTTAAGTATACTGTCAAAGTACTACCATGTAACCCACAATACCGCAATATTGACTGTCGGACAGATGTTAATTAATGACAATATACAACACTTGCACAAAGTAAAATACATTAAGTTCGAGCTAACAAATCATAAAACTCTTCAGTTAAACTTTTATATATTTTGCCTTTTTCTTCTCTTGTAGTAGCTAATAAGGCTTACTTACCTTTGCGATAGAAATTCCGGCTATGACAATAATTTTATGGGAATCGAAATTTCAGTACTTTTTCCAAAGTTTCTTCAATAATTAGGTTTGTTCGTCTCCCTTTTGTTATCTTGGTTAATTGTATGTCTTTGTTTAATGTGGCTTGATTGGGAAAATCAATAAGATAAACCAAGAGAGTATAAATAAGAGAGGGAAACTTCTTAATACCGCGCGCGCCATGTGAATTCCCGGTTGGGCTATTTTTAACATCCGAGTACAAACAATTTTAGCCATACCCTACTCCTGTGCGTCAAAAATTGTGTGCTTCATCCAAACCTGGAAGTAGCGAAAGCATGTAAAGATTTTTGGGAAAAAAATTGATTTCGCATCTTTTTGAGTGTTCAACAGCCTCAGTCGTGTTTTATCTGATAACAGAACATAGCCAATCCTGATCTAATAGATTTTGTCGAAAAAAGTGAGAAAAATCGACGAAAAGTATGTTGTTTTTGAGCGCGTGCGCACGCGGTCACGGCATCAAAAAATTTCAAAAAACCAAACGCGGCATTAAAATTATTATTTCCCTCTCTTATTTATGCTCTCTTGGATAAACACTTTCTTTATATTGTCCATCAGCACTAAAAAGGATATTTTTAAAAACTCACGTATTTCTTATTTAATTTATTTATCAATCCGTCGTTAAGACGGCTACATTATTTAACCATTGCTCTATATTAAATATATGAGTGGATTCAGAGGGGGAATACTTTATAGATTCTCATCTTGTTACCTGATGCTGCATACTTCTAGTTACTTTGCTAGCCTGAGAAAACAGTCGACCTTTCGCTCCTCGTCCCCCCGCGATACTTTGCCAGATGTACGACTAAAGGAAATTTAAGAGGGAAAACGAACTAAATACAATTGCCTCGTTTCGTTGATCTATAGTCGGTGTTTACTCTATCAGATTTACTGTAAAATATAATTTAGAAACTATATGAATCCGCTTGTTGTTGATGACCTTTACTTTGGCGTTGCTCTATAAGATTTACAAGAGAATGTCAGGTAAAAAAATATGCTAAATCCTCAACGACCTTGATTGGTTAATCGATTACTTGTGGCTCAAGCTAGATCAGCCGTTTGCCAATAATTCATATTTAATGTTTTAAAATACGAGTGCTGAATTAGATAGAAGCTGCTATAATTATACATTATATTAGTACCATATAAAATAGGATCTAAGGAACATGAATCAAGGGGTTCTTAGTAAAAAGCAGTCAGTGATATATCAATCTTAGTTTGGACTGCTGAAGGTGTTTCCTTGAATGTAATAATGGACAGTATATATACAGTCTGTGATTTATAGATTTGCGTGCGCGCGCCTCTTCGAAATGTCACTCGCCAAAACGCAAGGTCTTTCACCACGGATTGTTCTTTTAGGGTTCTTAAATTTTCTTAATACTCAGACACTGCTAAAGCTGAATTTTAGAGTGTTCCATATAAATGCAAAGCCCTTTGTGTTTCTATCATACAAATCCTTTGGTTGACGTCAACGTAAAACATTGCTATTTTTAGAAAGTAACAATAGCTTAAGACGGAAAAAATATTTATGATAAAAATATATTTTTGAAATCTATCGTACATTTCAATTTTCATTCGTCGTTTCGAAATACTTTTTGGTCACTGCTGATAGTCCTAATGGTTTGGATTTTGGATTTCTCAGGGTTTTCGGTAGTGGTCTTTGAGCACACTATACCCAGTAGCTCCAAAAGCGACAAACAAATGAATCCAAAACAAAAATTTTATCTGATCCTCTCAGGCCAAAGATTTCCTTCGAGAAAACCTGGTATCCGAAACGAAAAAAAGGGCTATATTTTAGTTCCTCTTACCTTTAAAAATATCGGTCCCTCTGTTTTTTCCGTTAAATCTCAGCAGCTATGAACAAGGCTACCACGATGTTTTCTAAGACTGTTTGTAAGACTTTCAAAAGCGCAGCTATCTCTGCTATATAAATTAAAAAATCCGCGACAATACAAAGGAGTTTTTGCACGCGTAGTCTTAATTCGTTCCCACCGCTTTTTTTTCAAAGACGCGGAAATAAGTCAAGAGATAAAAAACACGAGAACACGTTAATTGTGCGTCATGATTATGAACAGCAATATTGCGCACTTAGGACTGTTATATTTATTGATTCAGTTCTCCCACTTTGTACTACTGATAAGTATAACGTTTATTAATTGGCAACAAAGAGGTTTTTTGTTGGAAATTTTACCGAAAAATTCTTGTGTATTTGCGCAGTTCTTATTATAACAATGTCTGATATTCTTCCAACAAGGAAGCAAAGTGTCATTAATTTTCTATTAAGTAGTTTCTAAGGATTTGCTGAGAATATTAGTTTGTATAGGCTAAGGAGTAGAGTAAAGTCTAGGTTGATGTTTCAAGAATAATAACGAGTTAAAGTCAGGTTTTATGAGTGTGCTGACACAACGTTACAATAGTTAGAATCAGCTTTCACTACGCACCTGTTCAATTGTTGAAACATAATGATTGGGATCTGTTCTAAGTAAGGAAAGTGATGTGGTCTTTCATTCTTTCATTTATTCATTTTTCCATTAAATTTTTTTTTTAATGTTTCTGATTTTTGTAGTGCGATAGGAGTTAGGAAAAAATGTTGAAAACTTATCTTAAAGCTTTATATCAGTTCTAGGGAAATGATGTTAATCAGTCTTTCTGTGATTCATAGTATTCATAATTATTTCTTTCGGTCTTTCTTTCGAGAAAATGTTTCTAATCGTTAAGAAAGAAAACTATGTTGTGAAACCTTAAACTTTTCAGTTCAATGAAAATGATGTGGATTTTCTTTCATTCATTCATCCCTTCCTTAGTTCGTTCGTTCGCGCGTTCGCACGTTCGTTTCTGATTTCCGTAGTGCCGTAGTTTCCGTAGTGAAGAAAAACAAGGTTGACAAGCTTATCACCTATGTTATCACCTATGTTTGGGATGTATCCACTAAAACAAAGCTGTTTCCTGCTGTTCGTTCTTGTGTCATCAGGATTCACACTGTTAACCCATGGGGCTTCAATGATTTTGCTACAAAAGTGCTTAGTGTAAAACCTGGTATCATGCAGGGACTTTAACGCGTTCTTATCTAATCAATTCAAGTAGTTAATTCTACTCAATGTAACAATGCCCAGCAGTACAAGCGATACGGTACTGAATTATCAAGGGTTGTTCAGATACGACCCTGCCCTACGTCACTAGTTCTAACGCATGCACTTAGTCACCCCCTTAATTCGAGGGTTTTTCTTCTGCTTCTCCGATTTCCTCCCTCCGCAAAACCCACCAACCTAAATTTTTATTTAAGCGGTAAATTAGCAATACCCTGACATTTCCGAATTGGTGTTGGTTTTGATGTAACTTCCTCAAGAATAATTAGATTGTACGTCACTAGCGCCATCTTGATTATTACACAAGCATACGTGTTAATTTAACTTGATGTAACGCGTACGGAAATGTAAGAGATACGCCTCTTATTATGTGTATTAATTTTAATCTCTAGCATTATCTACTAGAACTTGTTAATTTTCAAGTAATACACAATCCAAGCTGGTTATGAGATACAAGTAAAGGAGTAGGTTAACAATTAATGCACTTTTAATATTTTGAAATTCTACAATATTTAAGTCTCCGGCGTAGTTAGCGTAATTCATAAGCATCGGTGAAATTTAACCAAATATTTGACTTGAAGTATCCCTATCATGATTCTGCTACGTTCGGAGTCGCAAAGCTAAATCAGCAGTTATAAGAATTTTTTTTAATTTAAATTTTTTTAAACTCAGTAAGTACGTCTTTTTTACTTGAAGAAGTTAATACTAAAACCTGATCAAATTTATCTAAAAAGCCCAATTTTTTGCTTTGCGTTCCTTTTTTGTCTTTCTTTCTTTCCTTTTTTCTTCTTCTTTCATTCCCCTCAGCTTAGATGTATGTCAGAGATGTTTATATTTTAAAGGTGCAAATCAATTGTCAGTGATTTTCATATGCTACTAGTAAATATTTTGTTTGAGTGGGAAAACCTAGTACACTATAGTGACTCTCAAATACTCTCCATTGTTCAATAAGATTGTGAATACTTGAAAAAAGTGTGTTTTGTTTTTTCTTGATTTGTTTATAGTAAAAGCCATTCAAAAGTCAAGACTTTTTCCGTTCTCCTACACACACAAAAAGTGCTATTAACAGACTAACAGAACGCCGTCTCATTTCAAATAAATATTATGGGAAATGCATCGAATTAAATGAAAAAAATCACTTAACAAGGATTTTTTTAATTGCCTATTCATCTAGCTGAGGTACTTTGGGCTGTTTTATTTTTTTCATAGAAAGTTCTTATACATTGATATGTTAGTGTTTATCTAAATACTCGTTTATATCAAATTCAAAAACGTACAAAAAACAACAAAGAAAGCCTCGAAGCAAGCAACAAAGTCTAATTTTTTTCGAGGTTTTCGGTGACTGAATCATGCCTTATCCCCCAGTCGGTATCATGTAGTTCGCTAATAATACCATATAAAAATGCGCACGATTTCAATAATTCGTTGTTGAATTTTCCTCCTTAGTCTTTTATTTATTTATTTCCTTTAAAAAAAATTCTTTTTTATCTTTATGTTATATCAACGTGAACATGTTAAAAGAACAGTATCATTCCTAAATGCGTTACCATCTGGGATAAACCGCGATAGACTTATGTATATAGTAGTTTTTAACATTCAACTTATCATTCAATATTATCTCTTATAATATGTTGAATTGTAACATCACGTTTTTTAAATTCACGCGAATTTACAAAGTGATCAATAAATCTATTCTATTCTATGAGTAATCGTAAATCGGTTTACCAAAAAAGTAGCGCTTTATTTTGTCATCGTATCCCACACACCAACACAATCCTATAACTAACTAGTAACCGCTAGTTATTATCACTCTATTTTTGATGTGGTTGATGGCGAGAAAAGCAGTGTACAATTTCTATGGTAACACTGATGATTGTTTCAAGAGAAACAAAACATCCGTTGAGGCTATACGTTTCATTTTTAATTAAACAAATCCCCTAACTAATCAGTTCCGCGTTTGGCTTTTGTTGTTCTAGGATATGAGAAAACCAAACAGTTGTCTAAAGACCATTTATTATACAACAGGAACCCTAAATTACCTTTTGTTCATTTTAACAGAAAGAGCCTGGAGTCAAAAGGTCGCCGAACGGTTTCCGCAGCAATCAGCGCATGCGCTGTTTGCATATTGATGACACGAGGAAACGCAGTCAGAATATAGGGCCACTTAGCGAATGGGTGTACAGATCGGCTTTTACAAGACAGAGATAAGGAAACAAGCGTAAGTAAATGAATAATTGAATTGATGAACTGTATGTCAAGCGTACGTGCACAGATTCCTCATTTATATTTATAGATGGTTTACGCATGTTTATTGGTTTAGAGGCGCAAATCATTTATTATTGCGCAAACATGCTGATGAGTTTTATCACAAAATGACAGAGAAAGAGGTAAACAGAAATAGCGTGGTACGGAAAAAATACACCCAAAGGGGGTAAAAAGATTTTCCCTATCGTTAACCTCTGCCAAAGGCAAAATGAATACACGCATCAAGAGTTCCACGCTACTGCTCTAAGCGCATGCTCAGGGGATTAAAAAGTGGGACCAAATTTGTAAAATATGCTATATTTTAGTTGTATCTTTCTTGTCAAGCACAATTTTTACTAAATATTCAAGATCGCGTACCGTTAAGCGAATTCTGAATCAAATATACCGAAAAATTGCATATTTTAGAAATTTGGTCCCACTTTTTAATCCCCTGAGCATGCGCTTAGAGCAGTAGCGCGAAACTCTTGATGCGTGTATTGCTATACTAGTGGGGATGAACGATTTATAGAAATAGAGGAAAAAGGGAAGGAAAGGGAAGGGAGGTGGTACACAAGTAGAAAAAAGGGCAAAAAGTCTTGTTTAAAAAACTACAGAAGGATGTAACTTTAGAATATCATTTAAACTGTCATAAATAAGGATAATAGAAAGAACGAGGAAAAAAAAGATTGTGAAAACGAACGGAAAGAAAACTAATAGTAAAAAAAGGAAGAAATTCTTGTTAGAAATAAGAAAACTAGAAAAATATAACATTCAAATATATAGCGATAATAGGTCGAAGAATGAACGTGAAAAATATAATTGTGAAATGAAAGAAAACAATGAGACAACAGAAAAAAGGGGAATTGCACGAGAAAAACTAAAGAATATAACAAGACATAAAATCGCGATCAAATTTGGTCTTGATTCCGCTTTCTGATAATTCATGGTAGTACAATAACAGGTTTTGAAAGCCGCACAATAGCAGTAGTGATAGTGATTCACATTTGACGTTCTGATAACAAAATCAATACTGTTTGCAGTGATAAGACCACGTGATAGTGTTGGCTCACTTCCTATATATTCCCTGATACTATATTTAAACTGATTGCGCCTAGCTGTAAATATGATAAAATCATAATATTAAGTTATATTCATCACTCAGTAGCGGTCCATGGTCGATCTAATAGTATTGTCATCCACTGAATATGATTTAATCTAAACAAAGTGGTTTAGCAGTTACATATCGTTTTATCAGTATTACCATCATACGTATTAATACCTCCTGAAATACTTCACTTGGCCGAAAGTCGAAAAATGGCCGACCTTTAACCGCTAAAAAAATATACAAGTTACACTTGTAGCCTCAGGAACATTTTTTTTCTTAATAGAATACGTTATTTTTGTCATAGGCACTTTAGTTTTCGTTAGATTTCATTGGATGAAGAGCCAATTATTGTCAATATCAATTAATTATTTATCATTTATTGACTATTAATCACGTGACTCAAAAAAATGTATTCCATTGATTTCGCAGTTATATATATTATTTATCAATACTGATTACCATCACAAGTATTAATACTTGGAATAATGTTTTTGAAGTCTCATTGGATGAAGAGCCAATTATTTTCAATGCAGTATTTAGTTTCTCATCATTTTATCAGTATTATAGCCACAAGTATTAATATTACTACACCTGGGAAACTTCATGATTCTCATTAGACTTCACTAGATGAAGAGTCAATTATTGATAATATCAAATGCTTATTTATTATCTATTATTTATTTATTTAATTATTTATGATTAATCACTTAAAATAAAAATGCATTTCAACTAGACGAAAAGCATGCAGGCCACTACTGTTTTGGGGGAGGGGTATGCTAGCTACTGCACGACACTAATAAGGATTTTTTTATCTAGGTCGAATTTTTCTTTTTATTGTGTCTGTATTTCTATGGCTAAAGTTCTTGTACGATACGATTACTATCGACGACTTCAATATATAATAATGTAGGCCTTACAAAAATGAGAAAATTTGAAATATTGTAACTACACTCATGAAATTCATAGGACTTTACCCCTTAACCTATTCACTGATATTTTATACACTGCAGCTCTGAGATCTTTTAAGTAAAATATTTATCTTAATCTTGTAATTCAAGGAAATCATGCATGGCTTAGGATTTTTAATTAGAAACACGGTTAGTGTTTCGTAGATATTAAAGATTACCAGATAGAGAAATGTGACACGAGTAACGTTATCTTGATACTTCCATGTCGGCGAGTTTTCTGACGGATGTGTATTGAATAATAATGAGAGTTATGGGATAATCATAAGTGATCACCATACGAAACAGCTAACTGAATCTGTGGGTTTGAAGATATATTGTGATTTCTGGGTCCTCTCTAATCTACACTCCCCTTCCCTCCCCTCCACTCCCCTCCCCTTATAACAATGCCAACAAGGAAGGATAAATTTCTACGCTTTTAGCAGTTTAAAGTAAATCTAGTTATCTAATTTCAGCTCGTCAAGTATAAATTATTTAGGTGGATTTCGGAGCGAGAATAAACCTCAACTTGTGCCTTTACTTTCCCGCAATTCCAGGTCGCCTGCTTTTTAAATGTTCATAGAAAATCTAATCAAGATTTACAGTTGTTTATTTAAAAAACGCCGAAAAAATGGGATTTATGCACTGGGATGGATTTTAGAGTGAATTTGAAACAGAATCATCGCGAAAAGTTTGTGTTTAGAAATAGGATTCAGCCCCCTCCCCTCCCCCCATGTTTACATGAAGGCAGCACAAGAACATACACATAGAATTAAATAAAGCAACTTTCCTTTGAATCATTTATATCTCAGCTACTTCTTACCAAAACTACTTTTACGAGATCATCCTGATCATTCGGTATACTAATTCAGGATATTTTAGGTCCAGGAGACCACACTTTTCGTTCGATAATCTCTCTCTCACTGATTGCTATTTCGTTCAATAATCGCTAATACTCAGCAAGATAATTGTCTAAAGTAAGGGACTCAAGCCGATCACCTATGATCGTGATGCCGATCTATTCACAAACCGCGAATGTTAACATGATACGAATAAAATGCTTCTTAACAGAATGAATATGGATATACACAGAGACGTGTTAGCTATCAGTAGTCTACCTGATAATAATACCGTTACTGCGATACAGTAGCATAGCGAGGATAGTAGAGTTGAGGGGGCGACTTAAGAGAGAAAAAGAGTTTTTCTTGCTATAGCCCTTTTTTTAATCCGACGAAGGATCAACTTTCTAATTGTCAGTACAGTTGCGATTTTTTTTACATGGTGTTTAAGTTTCCTTCTTATTCACTTGTTGTATTAAACACACCAACGCAGTCCCAAACTAGTAACCGCAAGCCATTATCTTGCTATAGATCAGTTGTTTTAGAAAACTATATATATTTGAAAATCCTAAATTGATAAAAAATAAAATAAAAAAAAAAAAAAGAAGGAAAACTTGACTGTTTGGTTTAAAAAATTCATTCATACATTCAATTACCCCCACCTAAAAGTCGTCTTATTTTATACCTACATGAGACATCTAAGTTCTGTTATTAAAAACATTAATTCATTCATGCAAAAAAGAGGAAGAATAAAAACACATTTAAGACCCCCGCACCTACACAAATCCTTGGATATTTTTCTCTAAGCTCTGTGTTTGCACTTTGATACCATTAATATTTACTATTTGAGAGGAAATCAGATTCTAGACTTTTTGTCATCCAGTGTATGACTTAGCCTTGGGCTAGTTTTACTAAACGCAAATATCAGTTTTTTTCGTTTTCATTTTAGTTTATCAGACAATTAATCAAATCTGGGGCTCAGAATTTTTTCTGAGTCCATTCATTATGGTACGATCACATATACATTTGAAACTAACGTCTTTGTTTTCCAAGATTTTTTTAGAAAAAAAGGTATTTTTATTAGAGTCGGAATCATGAGACGACAAGCGTTGTGATTGGCTGGTAAAGGATTTTTTTCACAGGTTTACTGTTGGTCTATATTTGTTTTGAAGGAAACTTGTTCTAAATTGTACAAATGAGCTCTCAGGAAAGCCGCAGTAGTCTTGTAACTGTGTGAGCCTAGGGGGCTGCATAAGGACATGATTAAATAGAGTTTTAAGTGGTACAACTGTTTAATATGTTTTACCGACTTCCTGGGTGCTTCCTGTAAATGCAATAGACCCTTTTACTTTGACCTCGATCTTTTCCCATTTTAGACCCCGTGCATGTCACTCCCTTGAGAATAATTCCTTTCCTCACTAAGGAGAACTGCTTGGAAAGATGAACGAACTCGAATAGAGAAATAATTAATTCAAAAAGTTTTGTAATGGAAAAACATGCCTAAAGAAAGATACTGTTTGAATCAATGAGATATCTCCCCCTGGCGATCAAAGGTTCAAAGGTTTTATATTTTTCCACACACAAAAAAAAATAAAGAATTACAAAAATAGAATTAAGAATGAAGTGGAAAGGTGCAGAAGGTACAACCCAAAAGGGGTTAATTAAGAAAAATCCTGCCCCAAAAGAAAGATCCTGTACCATCTTCTTTGGTATCGTATATTACAGCTTTTATAACTGAAGTATACCAACTCGGTTTGGTAGACGGACTCACTGACCCAGAAATGAGCACAGATTAATGGACAAAAAGACTGCGATGATATTCTTAGTTAAGATATTTTTACCTATCTCCCTTTAGTATTCCAATGTTTTTAATGAACCCCTCTGTGATCGATTTTAGTCTTACACTCCCGATTATCGATAAAATGAAACAGAAATCTTATCTGAGATGAATTTCAATTTTTTCTCCATGTTAACAGAAATTGCTCATTCATAAACATTTGCTTACGGAAATGCATGTTTTACATTTCCCATTTACATCATTTTGTTTCATTGATATATTGATTTTGTTCTTCTTATAGCAATTTCATCACAGTTCAGTGTTAGTTTATTCAATTCTTAAACATTTTTTGGTTTGATTTGATTTTTTTATTTGCTAAATAAAGCCCCAAAATGACAGTAAAAATGCTAGCCTTAATGAACTTACGAGTCTAAAATAGGTCACGCCTAAACTAAAGAACTGGAGCAAGCGAATTTTGTGTTTTCCCAGCATTAGCTTTATGATAAAATGTTTAAGAAACTCAAAAGCGTCGTTTTGTCTCTAAAGTCTTTATGAAGATGTATGAAAGTGAGTCATATCAATGGATGTGTAATTTCTTGAAAAAGAAATAGATGCGATAATGACACTACAATTTAAAGTCAGTGCCAAATATGAAAAACTAACGCCAAAATATGCCTTGAATATGTCATAAAAAATCGTTCTTATTACATGTTTGCCGACGATTCAAATGAAAAAAGGGAACGAATTTTGACTCATTTTTCTGCAAAGATCGACGGCACGCACTCAAACCTCGCTTTTGTGCGATTCTTAGCATCATTACTGGATTCACTATAAGTCTAGTTTTGACTACCTTCCTCCAATTTCACTCAAGTATATTGCCTATAATTAACCTATTGAAGGCCAAACTATATTGACGCTCAGATATGCTTTAAAACTTTGAAAAAAAACCTTAAGCGACCATATCATAAAGGTTGGGAGAGATTATCTTGGATTAGATTTTATCCCGTTCTTACTATATATTTGTCTTTCAACTGAACTATTCATTCTACTTCACTAGAAGGAGATATTGAGCTTAAAATGGCAAGACTTCATGACACACTGTAAATATTGAATAACTGATATCATTATTGCCCAATGTCAAAATGAGGTTTTAATTGACAGAACTTCTAACGCCAGTTTGATTCTTCTGACAAATTTGTCGATGAATTTCTACTTCTTTTAGCCCTCTACTTAGACTATATTTTCAGTCTTTCGCCCCATCTTTTGGGTGAACGCTTCAATTGAAGATGGCTACTGAACTCCTCAACCCTTCATTTGCGCTTGCATTCATTCATTCGCTGACGGAATGATCTATTTCAGATGATTCCCTATCGGTTTGTCCCTTCATTGACTCGCTCTACTTATTATTATTTTTTTTTTTTGTTGTTTCCTCTTTCCCCCTCTTTCTCTCATCTTTCTCATATCTCTTTTCATCACCTCGTAAGCCTGCATTACCCACATGACTTGCCTTAGTTTTAACATTCTCCTAGTCCTGCCCTAATAATAATGATAATAATAAACAGTTCTAAGGCACCACAACTGGGTCTCAGTGCCTTACATTTCACCAAGAAAAAAAAATTAGAAAATTCCAAAAACTTACGTTTTACAATTTGTTGAAGTATTTTGGCTTCCCCTCTTCCACTCCACTTCGTTGACTCAGTGAGACCCAAGAAAAACTTTCCTCCCTTTATATCTCAATAAAATGTTGCATATGAATTGATATCTATTAGACATAAGCAGCGGATGAAGCTGATTATGTAATACGTAATTCGGTAAGCCTTTGACAAGTGGGGGTCTGTGGATGTCATCAACAAACACGCACTTGGCAGGCGCAACTTTGTTAACTTGATTCTTAACTTCTGAGCATTAAAACCTAGGATAGGAATCATTAATTTTGATTGTATACGTCTGCATTATTTATAAATAGGTAGCTCAAGGGTATACCATTGTAATGAATTTTTACAATTTCAAAACTTCGAATTCCTTGCTTACAATCCTTGTGTTTTTTTTACTGCAATTTTTTTAATTTGATATTTTGGCAGATTTTGATATTTTAAATTTTATTTGTTTACTGAAATCACGTCTTGATATTGTAAACCAAAAAAGAAACAGGAACAAACTTATTTATTTCTTATACTAATAGACAATAGTAATCTCTTGCGGTTTTTCTTTTTTCAATTTTTTTTCTTCTTTATTTTGATGCCATTCGAGATTTACCTATAAAAAAATCCTTGTTTAGGAAATAAACTCCTATTTGTCAAATGTGAGTTGTTTTTTTTTTCATAAAGCAAAAGGCTTTATCTTACACTGATAGGCATACTGATATTTTTCTTGTACTGCAATTTCTATCTACTTTGAATAACCCTACGCATTTCATCATTTAACAAAAGATCCTTGTTTATCGTAAACAAGTTACAAAATGGAAAATATCGAGAATCCGTCAAGATTTCTAGGTTTTTTGCAATCATTCCCAAAGAAATGAAATAACAAAAGATATGACAGCCATTTTGGTTGACACAACAAAAGAAACCAAAGAACAATCTATTGTTACGGTCAACCAACATGGCGGCTATAAAATTCAGGAATTATCATTATCTTTTAGCGTTTTTCCTTAGGGTTTCTTTATTAATGCATTTTCAAACGACCGTCCCCCATCCGATTTATTTTTAACAAAGCATCCATGTTTAATAAAAGCAACTTTTGACCAAAGGCACCGATAACAAATAGTCAAATCGGATTACCCAGTTATGTCTCTGAAGACTTCCTGCTAAGAATATTCACAGGAAGAGCAACAGAGACCGGCCTTTTTTTGTTTGAATGGTTCGATTGTTGATCTTCTCGTCTTTTCTCTATCACTGTATATTTGCTTGTGTGTTGCTATTGTTTTTAAAGTTAAATGCCCGTAATCTGACGTAAATATATTGGTTATATTCATATGGTTTGAGACGCTGGATTTGATGACGAAAAGGAGTAGATATTGCATTCTTATGAACGAGATCGAAGGGCCACTAGTTTTCTTGTTATTATTACGAATATACCTTTAAGGAACTAAAAACTTATATTTATATATGAAATAGTTGTTTGGAAAACAATGTTTTGAGCCGATGAAAGAAAGAATGAGCGAAAGAACGAACGAAAATATGAGTGAATAAATAAAAGGAAGAACAAAGAAAGTTAAGAAAAACTCAGAAATTGTGCATAAAATAATGAATCTAATAACTTAGCAATCTTTCCTCGGTTCAACGAACGAACGAACGAAAAAGGAGAGAGAGAGAGAGAGAGAGAGAGAGAGAGAGAGAGAGAGAGAGAGAGATAACAAAGAAAGGAAAGAAAAAAGCTTAGAAATGTGCAGAGCATTGATTTGATTATTTTAGCAACCTTTCTCGGTTTACGATAAGAAAAAAATTTTCTTATTGGGATTTATTGTGTTTTTTTTTCAAATATATTTGTTATGTACTATGTGAGTAGTACAGCATGCATGACTCATGCACTTTGTCCGTTTTTTGGCAACGTTATACGGATCTGATTCAGAATGGAAGCTCTTGAGAGAATTAAATAGATATCGGTTCCTATGTACTCTAAATACCGTTAAACTAAATTATCTACGCTATAATACCCTAAAGCCTTTAATAGTGACCAAAGGGTCTGTGTGTGTTATCAGTAACCAAACGAATATGGATTGTTATAAACCGTGGTGAGACTTTGACGAGAAATTTTGTGGAACACGGCAACGCTGATGAATCTTTTGTCAGTATCAACTACAAGTAAGATTATTAGGATAAAGTCTTTAGCAATTTCGTTTATGATAATTTTGTGTCTTTTTCGACTGGCAATCGGATTTCTCAGTTATAAGTCGTAAGATGACATGCCCGGCAAACTTCAAGTTTGAAGTCAATATATTTGTTATATTTGATAGGCCATGGTGACACATAGCGTGGATCAGAACGGTTTCAAAATTTCAGAATCCAAATTCCATCTTTGAACGTTTAGTTCTGGTGCCATTGAAGTACTTATGTAATTGTCCCACATTGCGTCACAACAATGCAAGCAAATTAATTTAAGAATTTTCATTGCATATAAATTTGACATTATTACATACTTTATTTGGCCAAATTATGACGTCCAAAAAGCTTATTTTTAGTCTATCGACGCAAATCATTAAAATAAGAAAAATGACAGATGGGTCACAGCTGATGTTACAATAGCATTGGACTTTTGTTTATCCTTTTGCATATATTACGCACATCTTTAATTTTACCATCGTCGTCAAATAAAAATCTCATTATTTTTTGTTTTCTTTCAGTATATTTTTACTTTGACTTATTTATTTGATTGCGGTCAAATTGTCTACCTCTTGCTCGTTTATTAACATCTTCCTCATGAACACCGCTATCGGATATCAAGAATGAAACGAGCTTTCTAGGAGTAGGGATGGAGTCTTTATAATTCAAAGTGCTATACTATTATCTGATCAATACAGAAATTCTGGAAAATATAGAGTTTCTATTGCAGAGGTAAATAGGCTGGACGGATGACAAGAAGTTCTAGTCGGGTTTACAAAGGTAATGAAAATTTGATTGTAGTCAAGCAATTTGGCAAAATTGACAAAAAAATCTGAATAGTCATTTCAGACAAACTGTAAACGTATATTCACCGACAATCAAAATCATTTTTTTTCTCGTCAAAAACCAGCGATCAGATACCAATTAAAAGTACAAACTGGCCGACTGACAATCCTAGTTCCGTCTTTGATTAGATAGCAAGTAATAAGACCAACTGGAACATTCAAATGTGCTTTTCATCGCCCGCCATTTTCTTGTCCTTTCAGTCACATAACTCTCACTGAGATAGCAAAATTGTAAGCATTAATATACATACTGCAGCTTCAAATTTGGTAAAAAAAAAGGAAATATGTAGGTGTACAATGAGTGACTTTTTATATGTCCTGTATTTAAATTGTTTCCAGATAGCAGGTAATATGACCAAATGGAAAAATGTTTTTCGTCGCCCGCCATTTTGTTGTCCCTTTCGCAAAGCTCTCCCTAAGATAACAACATTGGAAGCATAATATACATATTGCAGCTTCAAATTTGGTAAAAAAAGGGAATATGTAGGTCTACGTACAATGAGTGACTTTTTATAGAAAGCCATAAATGTCATGTACATAAATTGTTTCCAGATAGCAGGTAATATATGACCAAATGGAAAAATGTTTTTCGTCGCCCGCCATTTTGTTGTCCCTTTCGCAAAACTCTCCCTAAGATAACAACATCCGAATCATTAATATACATACTGCAGCTTGAAATCTGGTAAAAAATGAAATATGTACAATGATTGACTTTTTACAGGAAGCCAAGGATGTCATGTAAATTGTTTCCGACAGAGAGCGTCGTTAGGATTTTTGTGACGCCACATAGTATATGTCTGTATACAGGAACGTCTTGTACTAGACAAGAACCGCAGTCATAAATTCATCTAGGAAATGAATAAAACCAAGACTGATATTCGTAAACATACAGCTTCCTTTTTTCATTAGGATAAATTTTAAAATGTCGAACTTGGTAAGAAGATAATCTATGAAATGATACTCGAGGATATGATGCTTGGTTAAGAGATCCTGCCCGCCCTCATTAGCTTAAAGCTTTCTGATCATGATTTTACGAAAAATATATTCTCTCTTAATTATGACTTTATTGAAGATGAAATTAAAGTGGCATCTGAAAATAAGAGTATGTGAGTGAGCTAGTAGAACCTCTATTTAGCGGACACATATCATGCGACCAACCTCTATTTAACGGCCATTTGTCCCAACATTTCCTTATCTAGCGGTCAGAACCCGATGGTGACTCAGTGTTAATTAAAGTCTCATTGTAGTTTTTGAAAGCGAATCGTACGAACCAATTAAATACATAAGTTGTATTACTTAATTGCAAGTCTCAATGATATATTAATTTGAACGCATAACACTAGGGATCAAGTTATCTTTGATTTGTTATTAAGAGCTCGGTAAATTGAATGAAGAAATCAGAAACAACAGCCGAAAACTTAAATTACTAAGCGCATGCGTGGAATACCTTTCAAGTACAGACCTACCCAACCATGTTTATTTTTTACTTCGTTTTCATTTCTTTTTTTCTGGATCTTTTAATTAAATCTTGGAAATTTTCAATTATGTTGCAATATTTTCGACGGAGCAGAAGCAATGAGATGCACCTCTCCCCAAAACAAGACGATCTACGAGAGATGGGAATATGCAAAATCATCTGTAATATTCACGACGCCGAGGTCGATAATCGATAACTTGTCGTCTTGGAAAAACTGAGTAGTCCAGCCGCTTCGTCGCCCATCGCCGCAGCAGCTTTTTTACCCAGTAAAGCTTTAATCAAAAAACACTTGGAATGAATCTTTCGGGGGGAAAATTGATCTTTTAACTAACTCTTATGGTAGATCTCAGTATAAAAGTAAAACAATCGAAATCATGATACATGGATCACGGAGCACCCTAAAACTTGGTGGGGTTATATAAGAGACTAGTATATGGAAAAAAGTGGTGGGGCTACGATTAGAAAATATAAGAGAATAGTATTGAAAGGGAAAAAGTGGTAGAGCTATAGCCCTAAGAGCCCCTCCCCTCGC
>JALHLI010000001.1:11135813-11215813 GCA_023349425.1 Anthopleura sola
ACACCTCATGGAGGGATTGAAATACGAAAAACATGAGACAACCTGCTTTAAACACTACTGAACATAACGAAACTACATTGACGACACATGCATCGACACACGACGTACGACATGTTAGGTTTATAATTTAATAGCATCGTTGTGTGTAAAGATAATGGTTTCCGCGTGGTTATCCCGATATCTTATACAAATATTTATTATACTAAATTTTACTCTGATAATCAGTCACCACTCTTGTCAATATTAAAACAGCTCCATTTCATAAAACTTTTGTGGAAGTTATCGCGCGGAAGCTCCGATAAAAGGCGATTGCTATCTAACAACTACGAACTTATCGATATCCTAGTGGGACAGCCTCTGGGCTGATCTAATTAAAGCCATAGCTAACTCATAGATCCAATTGAATTTTGTTATAGCTTATTGGGTTTCACCGGAAAAAGGATTACTCGAACTTATTTGGCCATGCAACATACGATTGCAAGTGATACGGTGAAACAAACTGGGAAAAAAACACGCTACAAAAAGTAAAGTGGTCAACCGCAACATCTGGTATAGCTACGGCCGGGCCCATGGATTATACCCGCTATAGAAAGAATTAAATTTATCTTCCAATCTTACGTTGGCCATCCACAATGGTGGCAAAATAGTCATTAGTTAAATACCTACCTATATTGATTTTGTGTGTTGATTTACCACATGATGTTTACTCATTCGTTGTCAATTAGATCAATCAAGCCTATCTGCAATCCATTTGCTTAAGTGATTTTCAAGAAGCTTTCTCAACATGCAGCTTAACAAAACTTCAATCCCACTTAAAATTGTTTTGGAATTCGGAAACAGTGGCGTATACAGAATGTTTTCAAAGGGGGTTGTTATCTATGAATATACCTTTCTCTATGGTTCCTACATTATTCTTAAAAACTCACAAATGGGCGTGGCTATTCAGCCAATCCACCCATCTGGTCCTCCCTTAGGAAACACATGTAATAAGGTCTTCCAAAAGAAAGGATTTGATTTTCTTAAAAGAAACTCGTAGTCCAAAATTTAAAAAAAGATATAGTCGAAGTTCTCCTAAGTGACCACCTTGACTAATCGAGAAAGTGCTCGGCGTAACTAGAGCTGGTCGCTAACGAGAATGATCTCTCATAAGCGGCAACGCAAAGGGGTTTCCAAATCGTGGTTCGTTACTAGAGCTGGTCGCTAACGAGAATGATCTCTCATAAGCGGCAACGCAAAGGGGTTTCCAAATCGTGGGTCGTTACTAGAGCTGGTCGCTAACGAGAATGATCTCTCATAAGCGGCAACGCAAAGGGGTTTCCAAATCGTGGGTCGTTACTAGAGCTGGTCGCTAACGAGAGTGTTCGCAAGGAAAGCTTCGCGTGTACTTACTGATTTATTTCGGAAGTAGATGCTAATTGAATAAATAAAAGCTGAAGCCATTGATTTTTTTCCGTTCATTTATAACCAAAAAGATAATATAGGAAGGAGTGGATGACCGATTACCAACATTCCACTCAAGTTCAATTACCAAAACACGTGCCTCAACAGATGGAGCGAATAGATTTAGCACCAAAAAGCCCTCCTACCCTTACAATATAAAAAAAACTTTCGAATTATATTCTATTATATTCTACGTATATACTCTATAATATTTCACTGTAACCGATTGCTCCAATCAAACCCTAGCTATTTCATTTCATGTAGATTTCTAATTTGCCGCCATCAGTTTTACGTCATGTTGCATTATTTTTAGACTCTGGACACAAAAAGAATGATCTATATGTATTTTTAGATTCGTGTATAAGTTTGCCCGTGTACTCAAGTGATACCTTATTTAGCTTTTTTCGTTAAAATTAAAGTTTATTATTTTTGTACGCTCGTATATTTAGCGTGCTCTGCTTCAGTATGTTTTCTTAGTTACTGTAGTATATAACATGTTTTGTGTAGTTTTATCCTGTTTTGACTCAGTATATTTGCCTCTTTGAATTGTTTTTAGTTTCTGTGCATCCTCACAGCTAGTTTAGAAACCTCTCACACATAAGTTTTCTCCTTAATATTTTTTTTGAATTGGTCTCGATTAATATTTTCGCAATCATGCATACAGATGTCTTGCCTAATTCTCTCTCAGTTATGTTTTTTTTTTCCGATTTCTTTGCCTAGAAGGACAGGTTTGTTAGTGTTTTTCACTATCAAGTGCCGGTTTACCCTTTCAAAATTATCTCATTATTATTATATTATTATTATTCATAGTAATATTTTCACTAAATGTTTTCAATCTGTTTTTTTTTTCTTAGTCATTCTAATATCTTACCTATCTTACATATTTTTCCCACGCACGTATTATTCATATTTGTTTTGCTTAGTCATAGTACGACTCACGATATGTTTTGTTTTAGTCCATCATAGTGCGTCATATTTTGATTGTCGAGTTGTGTTTTTCTAATTGTATAATTCTAATTTATTTGTCTTAATTTCGTAGTATACTTTAGCTATCACATAATTTTCCCCCCTAGTTTTTGTTGACATTCGTTTTTGAAACCCTAATTGTGTTTAACATGTACAGTACAACGACTTGCTTTCATGGTTTGTCAGCAGATTGATGGTTAAAGCAAGCCTGACATCCAATCTAATTGTTTTAGTACGTCTCTATAAACTGGCTATAACAAGTCACTTTCCTTGAATATAGAAATTACGAGGGGGGGGGGGGGGGGGGAAGCATTTTTAGTGAAATTAAAAGCCAATTAATGGACCAGCTTCAACACCCTTCGGTGTTATCGCAAGATGCCCAGGGAAGCAATCAGATCGTGACGAGTTGGAGCTGATTGTCAATGGGGAGTGATCATATTTACTAGCAAATCTTCTCGGGTGGCATCCATGATAACAAACAACCAGCGCACTAACTAGTAAACACATTAACTTCAATATAAACATTTTCTATTACACTTTTTATAGTTTTAACTCTCAAATTTCTTGATTTTAAACAAAAGGGAGTGCTAACTTTATCAGCGAAAATCCACTTAGATTAGCTGAAGAATAAAAGTTATAGACAGTGAGTGCATTCATGGCCATTTGACCTGCCCAATCTTACTGTACTTTCATCTTCCCGCGTTAGTAAAGTAACATTCCAACTGAATACATGAATTTGAAACAAACGGACTATAGTAAAAATATAACATGCCAAATATATTGATCATTTAAAGAACGTTGCGCGAACAACAAATATATCCATCACGCCGGATGGTCGAGTATAAAAGATGACCAAAAAAGCACTACAAATTCATTAACTCGAACCACGCCTTCCTTTGACTGCATTTTTCATTTCATTCTTTGAATTCAATGGAAATTAAAACAGCCTTTGATTGTAATACCTGGGCGGGCGGTGTCGGTGTATGACCGAATTTTAGTTCTACCGCTGTGCTAATCAAGGAAACAAGAGGATGAAGGAACGTCCGAATATATATAATGTATACTATGCTTGAAGCAATACCACAATCTGCGAATCTAATAAACCGTTTTATATTCCACAATTAAACCTGAAAACGACAAATATGGCTTTGTGTTAGCTGATGACCGAGAGAAAAAATTAATTGGCACTGAAGTGAGATTTGGCAATCGTATATGAATACGTCTAAAATACGAGTACTACTTGGGGTCTGTGTTTTGGCGCGTCCATGTTCACCGACGTTAGTGGACTGTGTGAGTGAAGGATGTGTACATCCAAGGCAGACAATGGCAGAATCAATGACATGTATGAATGATCTATAGATCTAAAAGTGCAATACTGGCCTTATGAAAACTGAAGGAATAAAGCTGTACAATTCAGTAGTCTTTTTCATCTCAAATTTAATAAACCTGAATCTTTTTAATTGATAAAAAAATTCAGATTCATTTGATAAATCAAAAGAGACTATCTTACTGAAGTTACGTGTCAGATACTCTACGATTCCGTGTCATGGCTGACAATTTTCTAGCAACAGAAACACTAAAAATAGATCCCTAAAACCAGTCATGGTATTGCTTTTAAGCATGTGTCTACTTCCATTTGGCGATGACAGCTACATTAATTTATCTATATTTTAAACTTCTTGTTTTTTGATCACTTCCTTGATTCTTTGAGTTTCCATTAAAAGACATGCTCCAGCTGTATACACACAGTCTCAAGGATAATGAACTTAGAGCGACGTTTTCAAGAGCAACAAGTAGTTTGTCCTTTTTCCTGAGGGTAGTAAAACACAAGGCTGACTAAATAAACAGCGTCTCTTTAAGGTTAAATGAATTTTACGTTCTTGTGCTGATATTCCAATGAGATGCTCTTCCGCTCTCGTCTTGACAGCCCCAAGCAAATTGAGATTATTGAAGAGCACATTATAATAGAGCCACGTGCAACACATCGTACTATCTGCAGCAAAACATAAATTATCCGGCATAGATATGTTTGCGTTTGAATCCAACTATAGATCCGTAACGAAACAAAGAATTGTCGAAAATATTTGTAAGCTCAACGAAAATCATTAGAGACAATTTCATGAGAAATTTGTAAAATAGGAAAAAAATGTTTTTCCGCAATCATTTGTTTTCCAAAAGCCATGGCATATTAAATTGTAACTTTAATGAAGCTCATAAAAGTGCACTCCAATTTTACAATTGTTTTCCCCCTTTTTTTTTGTTCTCTCTCTCTCTCTCTCTCTCTCTCTCTCTCTCTCTCTCTCTCTCTCTCTCTCTCTCTCTCTCTCTCTCTCATCTTGAAAAAAAGAAAAAAGAAAATCAGAGATGTAAATCTTTTAGAATAAAACTTAATTTCCTTCCATATGTGTTACAAAATTGGATTAGTTTTCGATGAGGTCATAGACTACCTCATACACTTACTGTACATTTTAGTATTTTCAAAAATATTTTTTGTGTTTTAACTACCTCATACACTTAATGTACATTTTAGTATTTTCAAAAATATGTTTTGTGTTTTAACTACCTCATACACTTAATGTACATTTTAGTATTTTCAAAAATATTTTTTGTGTTTTAACTACCTCATACACTTAATGTACATTTTAGTATTTTCGAAAATGTTTTTTCGGAGTCATTTTCGGAGTAAAAACTTTAATTGTCGATGGAGAAAAATACACTAAATGTCTAAAAGATTCATTTTTATTTATTATTATATTTTTTGAGAAAAATATTGACTAGAAATTAGTGGCAGGCAAACTTAATTTCTTACATTTATATTTTGTACAAGACCGATTTATTTTTAGAATGAATGCCATTAATCAATACAATAAACTTGATAATGCCATTTAAAGGTTTTAAAGGGGGACTAGTACGAAAATCATTCAAAATTTAATTCGGCTGAAACTTTCCTGGAATAATCTTTAAGGCTCTAATAAACACTGGTTAAAGTTTTTTCTTGATATTCCGAAGGGAAGTATTATATTTTTACGAATCTTTAACGGAGTCTGTGACGTCATTTACTCAACACCAAACACCGCTCCATACATTTCTTTGTAAATAACTTCTTGATTTATTTTATTTCTATGAAGCCCAAAGGTCGGCTGACGGATTTTACTAACATTTATTGTGATTACAATTGATTTTTAAGTCTCTTTTTTTCAGTATTGAGTATGAAACGAGCGAATATTTTGATCACAAAATAAAGGGAAATGTATGGAGCGATGTATGGTGTTGAGTAAATGACGTCACAGACTCCGTTAAAGATTTGTAAAAATATAATACTTCCCTTCGGAATATCAAGAAAAAACTTCAACCAGTGTTTATTAGACCCTTAGAGATTATTCTAGGAAAGTTTCAGCCGAATTAAATTTTGAGCGATTTTCGTACTAGTCCCCCTTTAAGGTAATTTTTTGAAGTAAACCACATTAATTTAGTTGATGGCAAATCTCTCGACAGTTCCATTCATTTCTGACTTCCAACCATTATTATTTTAGAAATGTACCTGAAATCCTAAAGGAAATCCTCTGGGTTTCATTACTAAAATCTAAACTATTCCATGGTTGATTTTGTTAGTGCGGAAACGTAAACCACTAACACAATAGCCACGAACATCTTTTACATTCGAAACATCTGTTGAATCATTTGCTGATTACTCTTCCTTCTTGCTTCGATTAATGTATAAAAAAAACGTAAAGATTTAAAAAAAAAAAAAAAAAATCAAAAACACTATGTCTATGGACAAAGAATACCCCCTCATAAAGAACTGTAATCTCATAAAATGAATTCCAAATACTTATTTCATGGGGATTAATAAGAAATTCAAAAAGAGCCCTATTCATTAATACAGTTCGACAGAGGTTCCTAAAAGGCACATCCGGCAGAAAGCTTAACAAAGCTTAAAACGGGCTCAGTTGAAGTCCTGTCTGTTCAGTAAAAAATGCTTTGGTATCAGAGATTAATTTATATTCTTGAGAGATCTATACTAAAATGATTTCAGTCTATTCTCGTGACAGTAGTGTCAAGGGAGATGCAGTTTAATGGCGTACTGTTTGATAACACGATTAAAGATTGACAAGGGTCTTTTTTACTTCTTTTTTTTTTTATAGTGCGATGGCTGTAACCAAATGACTGCTGTCTCAACAGTTCATTCATAATCAACTCATGAACTACGCGCGGTCTGGTGAAAAGGCAAACTTACAGGTAATTTAATGGCAATTATAGAAATGAATTAAAAACTGTCGTAAAATTAATGGACATAATTAACAACTACATGTCATAATATAATCACTAGATTTGAATCTACTTTGAATGACCGTCTGCTCTTAAAAAAGACAGACGCTTCTCTTCTACCTTAAACTTGCTCCCGTAAAAGGAATATTGTACCTTAATCTTTATACTAAATACTCAGAAACTAAAGATTATGAGTTAACGAAAATCATTCCGCACTTGGCTCACAAAAGGTTCTTCTTCGTAATGTTTACAAAATTGAACCCAAACTCAATATCCGACCTCATATTGACAAACAAAGAAATCGGTAAAAAGCTTTTCCATTTATTGTTGAATAAGTCTTTTTTTTCGGCGAACAAGACCCTTTTCAAAAAAATACATTAGATATTTTTTTCAGTGATCATGGTCAAAGTATACTGCTGTGACTAAACCGCAAGTATTATTACCCGGGGTTATAACTGAGACACTCAGTCGGTAAAATTAAAAATCGAGAGGTATTTTAGAAATATTGATTGTCCACCATTCTTTGAAGACGTCGACGCCTTAACTAATTATGAAAATTAGCCATGTACTCTTAACAGGACAAATTCGTTTTGTGTTTATGTAAGTGGGCGAATCTTAAATCAGCAAGAACCACTTCAGGGTAAGATAAGAAAGGAAATTAAACAATAGGCCTTCCTTAGCGTTCCTTGATTACACTGTAATACCAATGAATTTTCTGTCCACTCATTCCCTTGGTATCCGGTAATCAAAAAAAAATGTATAAACATCATGTCAGAGGACCGGGTGTAGTATTAAAGGCGTGTATTAATATATACTATTATTGAATTCGACCAACACTATGTTTGTGTTTATAATCTCTACACTAATTTCAATTTTGGTTCTTCTCTCTTTTTCTCACTTTCTGTTTTTCTTTCGCTTCGTTTGCTTGTCTTTCCTTCCCACTCTTTTTCTTTGTTGTCATGGAAAAACCATTACGATGGCTAAGAACTTTCGTTCTTTCCTTTCTTTCTTTTCGTTTAACTGTCTTCTCTTTCTCGCACTCTTTTCCCATTATTATTCACAAAACAATCCTATTTTAATGACTAAGTTACTAGTATTGATCATATAATGAATGATTTACACAGTAATATATATTTACTGTTATAACCCAACTTTTAGCTTATACATAGTATTTCTTTTTCTGGTCCTCTTTTATTACATGCTCGATTCTTTTTTTCTCTCTCGTTAATTTCTTGTCATTCATGATCCTATCCCTGTAACTTTTAAGCTTCTCAGAAGGAACAATTAAGCAATATTTGCTTTCCCGATTAAACATATCCTCAAATACATGAATTGTTAATTTGTCATTAACCACTTGCTCTTTCATTTCTACGTAACTTAACTTTCCAACTTAAACTGAACTGCAATGAATAAATCTAAAATCGTAAAGCTTTAGTCTATGAAAGAAATATTGGAATAACAGTTTCTACTTTAGATCTGTACTAGCATGCTAAAAAGTATGATACTGTCTACTAAGATAATAGATATGAAGAAAGTCGTAATTGTACGGTGACTCATAGCTTGCTAAATTAATAATGTATAGTTACCTTTTGGAGCCGTTTGAAGGGACAGTTATGGGCATTGCATAAAAATGCCTCTGACGAAGAAAAGCTGACAAAAACTAGACAGACAACTAATAAAACTGCTACTTCACTCTTCATTTTCTCTTGAGATTTTGTTCTTTGGTTAAGGTGTCTGTCCTGAGGCTTCCTTCGTTCCTTCCTTCTTGTGTGTGGTGGTGAGTGGTGGTCAGACCAAACCCTTTATATAGCCGCAAAGCGGCCTCTAACTGCTGACGTCATGAAGCCTTTTGATTGGCTGTTTACCAATACTTTAATCTCTGTTTACAAAAAGATTTCTATGATCGCTGAAATTGCTGAAACACTCGGCACGGAAGTGCTACAAGACAAATGGGAACTTGAAGTCACAATACAATTGTTACTGTCTAGGGTGGGGTAGGGGGGAAACATCGTTCTCTGCCGGCTTCGTGAACACCGGATCGGACTAAACTTCAACAAATGTGATGTTTTTGTATTTCACAACCTCTTGAAAATAAGCAATTTATATTAATTAATCAATATAATATTGAAGCCAATATTACGTCCGTTTATTAACGCGAACAAGAAAGTTTTATATTATACTAAAAACATGAGATTCCGTTCATTAAACCGGAAGTTAATCCACACCACTTTCGAAAGTAAAAAAAAAAGGAGGAATGAAATATGATGCTACTAGTCAGTACAAAAAGTCGAATTCTCATTATTACATTCCTTGGAATAAGCTGAGCCAAGGGTTTTTTTTTTTTTTTTTTTTTTTTTTTTTTTACCGGTTTAGCACTTTCTTATCCGAAGACTTGCAGTAGAAAAGGTTTTCGTATAAGCACATTAGTGTTACTAATGAATTGATCAATGCGTGCGTGGTTCCAGTACAAACGCACTATAAGTAGTAATAAAAATAGCTTAAAAAGTTCAGTATTTTAAAATGTTTTTCTTTTCTTTTATGAAACATTTATCTCCGTCAGCCAGGAACTGAGCCAACCAATAAACACTGTTTACCGATATATATGCACTTAACTCCACAACAATCGATTAATTTTAAAATAGTAGTTTATTGATGATATTCATTGTCGTATTTGAGTCTCCAGCTGGTTTCTCTAGAAGTGCTTGCTCCACGATCTGCTAATAATATCCTAACAATTCGACAAATCATTACGTACATGCGATGCTGGATGATTACAAATGAAAATTATAGAGCATTGTAGGTGGCTCTAGAACATATTTAATTGCAATAATAATATTCATTTGTCTGTTCACATTCAGTTTTGTTCATGGTTTTATTCGGTTTATTTTTACTCATTAAACAGCCTTTTTTATTTTCAAAACGCAAACTTAAATATATTAGTCTTCAGTCCTAAAATGCTGGACCAAAAACGCCGATGAGTTTTCTCCCTGCGCAAAATCTAACAAGCTCAATTGTAATTCAATCTGTGAGTTAGCTGTACCCTGACTTTGATTAGCACAGTCGTTGCTTCAGGATCTCAATAAAATTTGAAGTTTTTAAAGGTGAAGTTTACCTGAATGTGCTTATCCATAGAATATTATACGTGTTTCACAAGCCGGTTCCGTATGGATAAATTTAACAAATCGTTAACATCTCAGTTCAGCAATATCTATCTTACAATATTGTACTAGATATGTGAACGCTTGTAATTTTGGCTTTGATTGCCTTTTACTCAAAGCGACTGATAAATGATTGTCCAACGCGTTCCACCTAGTATACCCTATCTCTCTCCTGCTGCACCTACCCTCTGAGTTCATTTCCTCCCAACCCCCCTCTCTCACACACGTGCTACCACGCACACGTCACACCCCATTTTTTTCCTTTTCAAGTTGTAGGCGATCTTATAGTCTAAACCGATCTCTCAATCTTTGAATTTTTTCTCTGGAAGAAAAGGTTCTGTAACTATTAAAGGGTTAAGGGAACAACGAAGAAACACGGAATTTCCAGGTTGGCATGGATTAGAGTATCAAGTCAAAATGTGGGGGGCCAAAAATGACGCAGGAACTAGAACTGAAGCAGTGTAGGACAGCACGAGGACCAAGAAGGAAAGAACGCTTGTCAAGGACCGGAAATGGAGCCTTTATTCGCCCACGGTGCGGGGGGGAAATACTTTGGTAATAATGAATTGTTTATTTGAAAACAAATACGGAATTCATCGTTCGGAATATACCTCAATGCAATAACAAACGATTTCCACAACCTGTTCATTCTTTTAACCTTTTTCTTTGACTTTTAGTTTTATAAGTACGACAAAACTTTTTTTCGTCCAAATCAGCTGGGTTTTCTTCGCTTCCTTTTACTTTATTTACTTACGCTTTAAGCTTAATTTGTCAAAGATACAATCAGATTATAAAATGATTACTTGATATTAAGCCGTATTAAGAACCTGCCCGCGAGCCAGGATTAAAACTATTGACATTAGATTTGTTTTTTGAAGTAAGTTTAAGATCGCCAGTTTGCGTCCAAAAAGGTCAAGTTAAAATTAATTATTACAGATTTTTTTTTTCTACCTTCCGTACTCGTGGCAAATAGGTAAACAACGGGTAGATCATAGAAGAGATTACTTTGTTGACTAGCGATATTGGTGAAAACTATTGATTGCATATATGTCAGACAGGAATGTATTAGCAATAGCCAAAGGGTAAGCAAGGCAGTTCAGATAGATTTTAATTTGTTGGCGGCATCACGTTCCATGTCTACTGGCTTGCACATGAGTAATGCTATCATTCTACAGTAATATAGTTTGGATTTCTTTTTTCTTTTTCTCTGATCTTTAGTTTTCGTTTCTCAGTTTTCCATCGAGTGTTCTATCGGTGAATGGAAATAAAGTTAAATAGTGGTGTTGTCTCTTATGTAAGATTTTTTGATACTCTTAACGGAATAGAGTAAGATGATATCCAACGACTTTGAAAGTGATTGTGGTTTCAATTTTAATCGTATGCAGTTACAGTTTTTCTCTCAAACAAATCTGATAACTGAAACAGCATTGTATTTTACTGAGTATTGTCCCAGCACTCGTTCTGCACTCAGTTTTATAAGAGTAGATGATTTTGATGATCCTGTACGAAGGATCATGTCATTTGTAACAAGTCGGCTGTGGCCTTCCTTTTCATTTACCCCTTCCTTTTCCTTCTCTTTCTACTTCTCATTCATCTTTTTTTTGTCAAAGAGAAGTTCGCGCAATCAACAATTACTTCTTACGACGTTACACACACATCGTCCTCTTTGTCAAATTTATCATCATCTTTGTTAACTTCACAGTTTCTTAGTTCTTTTTCCTTTTTCTTCTTTTTCTTCTTCTCTTGCTTCTTCTTCTGCCACCTCCTCCTCTTCCTTCTTTGTCTTCTTCTTTGTCTCCTTCTGTTTGCTTCTTCAATTCATCTTCATCTTCAGTGCTTCTTTATCTCAGGCAACAAAAAGAGAAAAGCTCAACCAAATTAAACTACGAATATCTTGGAGTATTCATATAACAAAGAATCTTATTATTGCGGATAATATAATAGACTAGCTCTATTAGAGTCAATGCGCATTCAAAACAAGGCCCACTCGGGCCTGGCTCGTTCCATATTATCGTCAGTACCTGCTTCAGTAGCTAGTTCTAGCAAATACTCTAGGTTAAAATAGCGCACATGATCCATTTACCAAACGCGTGTGTTCAAAATAGCTGTATTTTGAGATGGTTGAGTGTTTACGTGAATATAGGAATTTCCACTGTGACATCTGTCAAACATGTCGAGATTCCAACCACTTTCTCCTCTTGAATGTTATGGAATACAGAGTCGGTGGTGTCTAAATAATTGTTATTTCCAGCCATCCGATACAGAATACTGAATGTAGCCTAGACTAGATTTCGTAGGAATAAAATCGAAATTTCTTGTGGCTTAAGATGTTCCCAAAGACAAAACAATAGAATTTTACTCATGCGAATTGAAGTTCATTGTTTAGTCCTTGTGAATTGCGGCAAGAGTTCCATAAAGTTCGATGTGTCAAACTCCGAGAAAATTTCTAATGAAACGGGGAATTTTAGAGCCAGCATCAGGGACGCAGCCAAACAGTCCCTAGCAATGCATCTATCTGCATGAAGAGTTTTGTTCGAGTGGGAGCAAGCTAAGGTTCATTTTAAAACGAGCCGAGTTCTGGCAACCAGAACATTTAGTTTTTAACATTACAGAGTGTTAGGGGATTTTATATAGATCTTATGGTAAGATACGAATCAGGCTAACGTTATTTTAAAACATGCGCAAACTTTATGCGAGACTCTAATATCGTTAATTGGCTAGTTTTCAATTCAAGCAGAATCTTAGTTGATGTGACAATACAGAATAGTGAAAAGTATTTTTTTAATATTCAACCAAGATGGCGGCCATGAAATCTCCACCGGCCAACATGTTTCTTCATGATAAAGTTACATGATATTTAAACCTGCTTTTTGGCCTCTATCGATCTTACACGTGAACGTGAGCTACTTAGCAGCCTAAGGGTTTCATTTCCTAGGATAATCATGGCCCGCTGCAGACAAGGGTTGTAAAAACCGCCCATTAAGCTCGAAAAGTGTATTGAATTTTATCAATTCCCTGAAACAACCTCTGGGGTAACCAAAGTGCAGGGCACGCGCTAACTAACAGATATACTTGAAATTTAATTGAACACGACGATTCTGCACTTGGAAGAGGATATGAGTTATGAATATGAGTAACAAGTCTTCGTCAATTCCAATGGCGGATCCAGGATCAAGGGGTGGTGAATTGGGTGATGAGTCACCCCCTTTGGAGTTGAATAAAATAAGAATAAAGGATAAGATAAGACCAAACAAGACACTATGTTACGCCTTGCTAGGTACAAGTCACCACTCTTGAAATCATTCTGGATCCATCACTGAATTCAGTATCGTATCATGAGCAGGTCCAGCAATCGTTAATCCTTTGTTTTTAACTTTTTTGTTCATTGATACATTAAGTTAAGTTAGTAATTAAAAAACTAATGGTAAGTTAATGTAGCTTTATTTAGTAATAGCCATAAGGAAGCCATCTATGGCTTCCTTCCATTAAACTCTTTGCATTAGTCTAGGATATTTGATACTTGGTTAGTTGGACATATACAAACACAAGCACTAATCTATCAACAAACTTGCGCAACTATTCCTCTTCTGTCTATCCATCTCTTCCCATCTTTCACTTCATCATTTATCGTTTTATCTCATTCATGTTACAAAGTTTTACGTAATTTTTTAAAAAGAAACACACAAACACACCCCCAAGCATTAATCTATCAACAAACTTGCGCAACTGTTCCTCTTCTGCCTATCTATCTCTTCCCATCTTTGAATCACTTCATCATTCATCGTTTTATCTCATTCATGTTACAAAGTTTTACGTAATTGTTTCTTTTTGAATAATTACGTAAAATTTTGTAATTAATGCTTATTTTACAAACTTGGCGTCATATGTGAGTAGTTTCTTGTTGGTTCTTTCCTGTGCATTGAGGGTTTTTCTCCGGGTCCTCCAATTTTCCAATTATCTAAAACAATCTTTTAGCTATAGTGATGATGATTCATGGAATAAATTACCCAAAGAAGTAAGAAACGCTGGCTCATTACCCAACTTTAAGAGGAAACTGAACCACGTTTCATTATGACTTCGGATTCGCACACGGTAATCTTGTAAAACAGTTATTTCTTAACTTTTATTATGATATTTGACTGAGGATTTTAATTCCGTGTATAAATAAAGTTTTCATTCATTCATTCAGTAGAAGAACCACTCAGAGCTAAATTTTCATTATTATTACTATTGGCTCCATGTTTTTCAATGTTCTGATTCATTTGTGGTGTTTATTTATTCCAAACACAAGGTTGTGAATACTCAGTAAGGCCTATTAAAACCAAAAACAGGCTAAACAGACATATTTTACCTACTTAACACAACCTAGTTGTTTACCTTTACTTTGGCCAATTTGTAAGACATGGTAATCAACAATGGAGAATACGTAGAGAAAGGGAGCAAGGGGATCAATAGAAGGGGACTCAGTACACCCTTTCCTAACATTATATATATCCCGGCATCAGTTGGTATACGGGCCATACATGGGCTTCACACTGCTTTAATTAAATTCAACCCCGTTGAGCTGAACCTTTGCTGGGATTGCTTTTTTTTTGACTAATGATAAACACAGGTGATTTAGTTTGTTTGTTTGTTCGTTTTTTGTTTTTTGTTTTGTTTTTCTTTCGTATTTTTGACTTGGCAACTCGAAAATCAGTGAGAGAAAATTTAATTCGCAGGGATAATAAAAATTGACCAGGTTCGGCTCTGGAACAACTATAGAACTCACAATAGCCCATTTATAGAACTCTCCTCTGGCAGTAAACTGCTATTCACTATACAGCCGATAGAGAGAAATTTCCAGAGCAAGCATCATGCAAGTAGCTAAGACATTGCGTGTTTAACATCAAAACAAGCTTTTCGTTAATATAAATAATAGGATATTAAATTCATAAGGAACACCGTACGAAACGATATACGAATCGTATCGCCTTGAGCATCTCTTTGATTGCGCTGTATAAAGTAGTATAGATCGATTGACTATTTGTTGGCGCGTCGGATGCTGTTAGTTCTGTTGACTCAATACAACAGATAAAAAGCTGGACATTTAAGTTTGTCAAAATACAGGGCCGATTTAATTAGACATCACCTGCGTATAAATGTGGGTTTGTTTTCTCGCATACTCTTTCTCTTTTCGTTTGCTTATTTTTATTTTTTCTCTCTCGTTTCTTTCTTCTTATGTCCTCTTAATTTCCTCCCTTTTAAATCTTTTTTCCTCGGATTTCGTTTCCTCTCCTCTTTCTCGATTTTTTTTTTTTTTTTTTTTTGCGTTCTTCAGGTTTGTTTTGTTTTCTCTTTTCTTTCTTTAAAGTTTGTTCTTTCCTTTATTTCATTCAATTTTTTTCTCTCTTTTTCCGTTTTTCCAACTTGCCTTATTTTTCTCTTTTCTTTCTCATATTTCCCCCACCACTGTTGTTTATAAAGTGCGAAACGCGACATATTTCTTTTCGATAACAACCATGCCCTTACAGAAGTGCCATCTCTTTTCAACTTGAAGAACCTTTTCATATCTTTATAGTTTTATCTTACAACTCAAGGGTTTCTTATGAATTCTGTAAGTTAAGAGATGCACTACTTGAATGCCAATTGGCCTCATAATACTAACCAATTCAACACTTTACCCCATATTTACCATAACCTATTCTCACACGTAACAGATAGCCGTTCATAATGTTTACAATCTATTTAACTTCTCATGATATATTTTATATATTTGCTTTGCAGCACTTAATACGAAGGTCGATTTTTGCAGCTCTTTCTAGAGTGTGTGATATCAGGTTAAATCCAATTAAAATCAATTCGGCCTCTTTCAGTTTACGCGGGCTTTTTTAACCTTTTTATTTGCTTGTTGATTTTCTAGATTTTATATTATTTCATATATTTGTTTTTCATCTAAATTAATTCAATTAAAATCAATTTGGTCTCTTTCAGTTTACGCGGGCTTTTTTAACCTTTTTATTTGCTTGTTGATTTTCTAGATTTTATATCATTTCATATATTTGTTTTTCATCTAAATTAATTCAATTAAAATCAATTTGGTCTCTTTCAGTTTACTCGGGCTTTTTTAACCTTTTTATTTGCCTGTTGATTTTCTAGATTTTATTTTATTTCATACAGTCATATATTTGCTTTTCATCCCTTAATGCGAAGCTCGATTTTTGCATCTCTTTCTAGAGAGTGTGATATCAAGTTAAAATCAATTCGGCTACTTTCAGTTTACGTGCGCTCTCTTTTGACCTTTTTATTTGCCTGTTAATTTTCTAGATTTTATATTATGTCATGTATTTGCTTTTCCCAGTTGTTTCTAAAATATGATATGAGGCTAAAATCGATTTACAGAGAGTTTTGCAGAGAGTTTTATTTAATTTCCACCATGAAATCTTATCATATATCAATTTTTGCCTTTTCAGTTTACTCTTGATATGAATTAATTCTACATGCCTGATAATTTGATATTAGATTCTCTTAAGTTATAATTAATCCCGTATGAAGAGATCGGCCTCTTTAGAGAAAAAGATGGTGTCTTTACTAAGCAAATAAAAATATGGGAGCTAAAAGGATGTATTTAATAACCATACACCTGTGCATAAAATAACCCGGCGCCTTCAGTTTTACTCAACTCTCTTTTTTGAATAAGGTTTTATATTTATTATTATTTTATCTATCGCTGTCATAGTATTTCCTATTCTTGCTCTCCTTGACTCTAAGGCTGAGAAATAGTTTCTTTTAATTTAGTGGGAACATCTTGTAAATGAAATTCAGCTCAAAATCGATAGCTCGCTGTCTATAGGTTGTTAGGGTGTTGAGATTAGATTCATTGCAATCCATGTCCGTGGTAGGAATTTTTATTAGCAGTAGTACCAGTCAGCGGTCGTTGCCATTTTCAGCTGTGTATTGGCTTGATTTAGTGCAATAGTTTTGAATGACTTGACAAAGCCTGTGCAGGCTGTGTTGACGATCCTACAAGATGAAGACGAATAAATGAGGCAGTGACATATAGTGAAAGATGTGTTATCATTGATCAATGACGGGGATGGCTGATAGCATAGCAAAGACAAAAGAAACATAAATAAATAATAGATCAATAATAGATCAATAATAATATAATAATACTTTATCAAACAGTCTTGCAAATGTTCTAGCAGCAATTGAGTTATGGGTAAGTCGCTCATACATAAAGTTATAACTATTACTCATAATAATCATAACAACTGAAAAGAAAGCTGAAAGAAAGAGAGAGAGAGAGAGAAAGAGAGAGAGAAAAAGAAAACACGTATAGATGTAAATACATTTAGATGAATCATCCATTGCCTTATTTCAAAGAGAGAGAGAGAGAGAGAGAGAGAGAGAGAGAGAGAGAGAGAGAGAGAGAGAGAGAGAGAGAGAGAGAGAGAGAGAGAAGAGAGAGAGAGAGAGAGAGAGAGAGAGAGACAGACAGACAGACAGAGGAAGAGAGAGACAGACAGACAGGCAGGCAGACAGACAGACAGAGAGATAGAGAAAGTGAAGGGAGAGGAGAGAAATCAAAAATGTTTAAAATAGTAAAGCAATAAAACAAAAGAAGTAGAGAGAAAACAGATAGAGATAAAGATTAATCTAATGAAATAATGTTCCACAATCAAGTAATACTTTATTCAATAGTTAATATACCATTAGAATAATATAAACATATAGCAATCACTATAAGCTAGCATATGTGCGATATACATATATAGTGACCGTTTATGTATTGTATCTATTTTTCTGCTTAATTGGTTTTGGTGTTTCCGTTAATGATGCGTATAGCATAAGTTGTTGGATAGCTTTTAATTTACACACGCGGAAACAGCAAACAGACTGCACTCGATTATAATTGCCTATCTTGAAGTTAGATCACCAGGATTTAGAGGCTATCAAAACCGCAACAAAAAAATATATATATATATAGAAAAAATAGAAAGAAAAGAAAAGAAGGAATCTCCCGCATGCACTACCTTTCCTTCATTTTCCCTATTTCTACTAAGAAATTACAATTCGCGTCGTTTTGATATTCATTTGTCTTTTCTTCTCTGAGCACCATTTTACATCTATTCCCTAGCATATGAAAAACTCTCTCTCTCTCTCTCTCTCTCTCTCTCTCTCTCTCTCTCTCTCTCTCTCTCCCACACACACACACACACAGCAAATAACTGAACAATCATCAACTTTGAGCATTTTAAATAGTTTTCTGCGAGACGAAAGAGTATTAATCCGTGTTTTGGTTGCGCACATCATTCTTTGTCTGCCATATTTCTCGTTGAAAAGAGCACAGAGAGCCCTGTAAAGGGTTCAGTTGAAAATCAAACCAATGTTCATTCCTCTCATTTTATACAATTTCTTGCTCAACCTAGCCTTATTCCTCGATGTGTTGTGATGGTCTTAAGTATTGTATCTTCATCTTCGTGTGCCCTAATAAGGTGTCATTACAGTTTTGGGAAAGAAGTTAAGATTAATTCTTTGTAATAAAGAGATAAAGATTTCTGGCCTTCCTTCCTTGACGTTAATGTTAATCCAGCAAATCTTTTTTGGCCAACAGATAAGTATTTAGTGCTGTATATTCATCCTATTGTGATATTGGTGTCAATATAGGGGTGTGTGTGTGTGTGTCAATTCTTATTTTTACAAGATTGAAGTAAAGACGAAATGAATGATTATCCAATATAGTTTTAACAATGGCCATGTAGTTTAGATTGTTAGAGGAAGCGCATATAACTCATGTATTCGATCTGTTTACTATTCCAATATTAAAAATAGCAAGGGAGAGTACTTTGTTCTACCTATACTTCGACCTTTCTTCTTCTTTTTCTTTCTTTTTTTCTCTCTTTCTTTCTATTTTCTGTTGCTCTCGCAGAATTGTTTAACTCCTCCATTCCTCTCTCTTTCGAATTCCACATGTTCTCTATTTACTTCACTTAAACTTCTCCTTTTTTCTTTCTTTCTTCCATTTGTTGTTTCTTTCGTTATCCTATTTTATTTTATTTTTCCCTACTTTTATCATCATCTATTTTCCCCCATCGACTGTTGCAGCAGATTGTGTGCCCAGGATTCTATCAAAATCTCAGTTATCGTTTTAAAAAAAAAATCTTTGTTCGACATACTGTTCAACACCAAAACAATAACTCAATGAAAAGTCCTTCACCGATTTAGCTGCCTCAATATTGTTATTACGTTTGTTGTATAGCCTGTACGTGTTCCGTACACCACACGTCTTCCCAGCCTGTAGATATTTTGTACAAACACAACAGGATGGTTCACCATCAATATTTATTTTGTCTAAAAAACAAGGCACCCAACAACGTAAACGATTTTGAACAAATATTAATCACTAATAATTGAAGTGAACAGTGCGTAGCTGGTTGTTTTTCTGTTGTTTTTGTGTTTTTCATATTTGGTCAGGATCTTATATCGGATGTAAGTTTTTACATTTAATTAAATTCCCTCGAGACTGGCTCAATTTAATCACTACTGTAACAACAGGCAAATATCTCCGTAAAGTTTCAAAGGTTTCTTATTTTTCCACGCAATGAGTTTACAAAAATATGAAATATGAAAAACGTGGAAAGTTGCAGAAAGTACAAGTATAAAAATAGACTAGGTCTTGTAAGTGTTTTATTGAATAATTCTTCTTTGTTTGTTTGGTTGGTTGGGTGGATTTGCCACTGTTTTCAGTTGGTTCATGCTGTGATTGATAAAAAGGTTTTTCAAAAAATACTGACTTGGCAAGAAAATGCTTGCTTTATTGAATTGACTTTTTGTCTTTTTTGAATTAGGATAAATGTTATTTTTTGGGTGTGTATTGCTACATTGCTTAAGATTTGCAATCGGCCTTCGAAAAACAGAATTCAAAATAATTTTGCGTTCGTTAGCCAAAGATTTTCTTCAAATTGCTTTACTTGCGTTCCTACTTCATGCTAAATACAGGCTTGACTTTGTAGAATTTTCAGGTTGAAGTAATCTCTTCCCAGTATATATCTACCATTCCATTATTTCATGTCTTTCCGTCTCATTTATTCGTTTTCCTTTTGTTGTTTCTTTCGATGTTCTCTTCTCAATTATTTTCTTTTTTTTTTCCACATATGATATTATCTGATTATCGTTTCCAAGTATTACCCATCCCTTTTTTTCTCATTTTTCTTTTTTTCTTTATTCGATCATTTCATTTATTCATCTATCTACTTACTGACTTTAATATGTTTTTCATAAAGCTCCACCTTCAGGTCTATTCACAAACTACTATTGATTGTAAACGGACATAAAAACAAATAGTTTCCTCCTCAAATATATTCATTCAATTCTTTAAGTATGAGTTATTTTCTGGTCGAAAATAATAAAAAGATTTGCCCCATAAAAATAAGATTATTTTTTTAACTACCACGGACAAAAACATCCTCAACAAAATGTCGTTAAATTTCTTAGTATTGCGATTATAAAGCAATAAAATAAGACAGTATAAAAAAGATTAAAGTTTGATGACTTCTTAAAAGGGGAAAGACACCCTATTCTACAAATATAATTCGCTCTTGTCGGCATTCTTTACGAAACCAGTCATTAATCATGCTTTGAGCTAATTGAGTACCTGGTAATTACGAGAGGAAAGACCTCTTTTTCCTTCCAGATCACCAAGACCTACAGTTAGTCCTTCCACCTTAACCAGTATCATCGAAGCTATAAGAAGGAAGAACACAAATCGAGCTCTGTGATCCATTTCCCTAACCTTAACTAGGCGAACTTTTGATTTTTTGAAAATCTGTGAGTTTTTAAAGTCGATTTATTTGAGCTTCTAAGAGTATTGATTACTTGGAGTAATCCCTTGGAAGATGTAAAATAAACCATTTTTGACCGGGGATTTCCTACGCTATTTTAGTAATCTGATTAACGCTTTACGATCATAAGCGGCTAAGGAAAGTCAAAACCATGCACCTTTGTTGATCAAGGATTTGTACCTCTGATAGAATACCCCTTTCGTTCATGAATGATTCATTAAACATCCAAGATGAAATATCTGAGGTAATCAAGACTTACATTTGATAATCAAGATTTTTGTTGTAGTTGTTGTCTTCATAAAATAATGTAATGACTCCAAGTTCAAATCAAAGTTCATCTGAGTTAGTGGTAGATTTGTAATGATATTTTAGGGCGTTTAGCCCAGATTTCAAAGAACCAAATTGACCAGCTGGACTGACACTTGAACGGGGAGTAAATGTATTAACGTCAGCCATGTTGGATTACGTTTCATTCGAGCAAAACAATTTTTTTTACAGCAAACAAACAACCCATTTTTTTCAATTTTAAAAGGTCGCTAGAAACATTGAAGCTGTCATAGTTACCAATTGTTTTTTTTCCCTAGAAATGTCGAGATACTAATTTTATAATTAAGTAAAGTATCATATTTTTACAAGAAAAGACTATATTTTTTCCATGTAGGGATGACAGTGAGAAAACCCCTTCATGACTATGTATGATTCCCTCCATGTGTTATACTGCTGGAGTTCCTGTTGCTTTGGCGGGAACGTTCACATCAAAGCGTGCGCGCCCGCCACTAACTAAGGGACTACGCCACTATAACTGATTCAACCTGATTGGTTGAAATTAGTGCTTGCTCGAATTATATTCTACTTAGAATCTACCTCAGCTGAGTTGTTCAAATCTGTTAATCATCAAACTCAAATCTTGTAAGACGATTTTGTAGGTCTCGGTTATCAGGCTCTGAACAGGTGATAGAAATGGTTATTGACCTTATAACTTTCTTTCTAGAATACTAAGCCTTACACTCAGCTGTGCTCTCAATTGTAATCCGAACTCTATCCCACATCTTAGAACGGCCAATCGGCAAAGTGGGATTCCTTGCCAAAACAAGAGATCGATAACAGATCTCTCTAGCTTGAACGTAATATTTTTTTCCATTTCAGACCACGTCTCATTCCGGCTCTCGAGGATAAGAATTTCAGTTGAGTTGTATTCATACCATGAGTCTTCTCATCCGCAACTGTTAAACAAAGAAATAATACTCTAGGGCATGACCTATGGTTTGAAATGGGAAAACATTACACCCAAGCCAAAGAGGTCTATTAATCTCTTTCGCGTTGGTTTTAAGGGCCTATGACAGCACTTCACTGGAGATCTTTTACGAAAGCTTTCCTTCGTTTGTAAAACTAGATTATCTGGGGAAACAACTGTTTTGTAATACCTGTAAAATAACGACTTTAATTAGAAGGAATTACAAGGAATGAACTATCAAAACCTATTTAGCTGAGAATATTAGCAAGAGAAATTAATATTGGTACAATAACTTTTGTAATTTAGTGGAATTATTTGTCGATTTGGAGAAAAAGGTTCTGCAAAATTGTATTCTAAATCTTCAGGAATCTTTGTTTGAGTCTTTTCTTCACAATATTAAAGATTATAAGCGTAATTTATTGGCGTTATAAATATCCTTGCTTGGACATTGTATTACAAAAAGGCGTATAAAAATGAGTTTTTCCAATTAGCTATTCCCCATCAGCTTTGAGTCGTTTAGGACTTTTTAGGAGTCACAAGTGCAAACAGTGTCGGATCTTAGCTTTCGTTTGTTTTAAAAATGAACATCAAAGTATTAACAGCTTTTCTAGTCGTTATGGGAGCCTTACTGCTTGCTCAACAAGGTCACTGCTTTACAGCTGGAGCAGGGAACGTCATCAAGCGATTCCAAGCTGAAAATGTAAGTATGTCTTGCATGATAGCCCGTGAGTGAACGACTTGTTTGAAAAGAGACGTAGCCCAGAATCAATCACCAAACCAGACTTAGGAGTGCCTTTGCTTTCAAAATGAGTTGATACAACTAAAACTATGGGGTAATAGCCAGCATGAGATGTGTTTTGATATCTTAGTGTAGCACAAGAAGTAGTGGTCGCATTTAGTACATCTACCACACCCTTGACTACCCCACCCCTTCACCGAGTCTACACTTGTGCCTTAAATCTTATATACAAATAGTCGCATGACATAAGCTGTATTTTTGTAGATCGATGGACGCGCATTGTCGTCTTTTTGCCGAACAGCAAGTCAACTTTGTTCACCGCCAGTAGATGACACACCCAAAAGAACTTTATCGGATGCTTAGATAGCGATGTACAATGGAAACTCTGGTTCTCTTATAGCATTAAAATTGTAAAACTTAAAAAAATTATTTGCTGATCGACTAGCCTAAAGTTAGCTGTAATGTGTTAAATCTTTGCTTGCAAAAAATCTATTTGACCCTGTTTGACAGAAAAGCGACGTAATTTTACTTAGTGTAGTCGCAAATAAGACCTATATTGTAAGTACGTTAATGCTACAATCATCCTGGACGAAAAAATGTAGTGAATAAATTGTTTATAGTAGTAATAGTGATTCATTAATGTACCATGCATTCTGGAGGCGGCAGGGGAGGGGAGAGGCCGGGGATGAGATGAGACAATGCGAGTATTCACTATGGTGGTCGGGGAAAATGGCTATAACGAAGTAAAGCAAGTCAATAAAAACGCAATGAATAAATAGTTTATAGTAGTAACAGTGATGAGTTAATGTACCATGTATTCTGGAGGCGGCAGGGGAGGGGAGGGGAGAGGGGATGAGATGAGACAATGCGAGTATTCACTATCGTGGTCGGGGAAAATGGCTATAGCGAAGTATAGCACGTCGATAAAAAAGCAATGAATAAATAGTTTATAGTAGTATCAGTGATGAGTTAATGGATCCAACATGTATTCTGGAGGCGGGGAAAGGATCGATGGGGTGGGAGGATACCATTGTTAAACCCTTCAACACAGGGTCGACGAGTGCGGGATTAAAGCAGCTACAATACGCGCACATCTTGGACAAATTTAAAAAAATAAATAAACTAAATCTAAATTCGATCTGTGAGCTAGCCGTGTCTTGACGTCAGTTTTTGATCAGCTCAAAGGTTGTTTCCAGTATCGATAACATTTCTGTTTATTCCTATGGCAAAAAGCCCTCTTTAATCTGTCCAATATTGCTGTTTTGTTGGTCAGCGTATTATCTCATTGAGTCATGCGTTATTAGAAATATTAGCATATTCTGTATGTTTTGAACCCAGTTTTGAAATATTCTTTTGAATGTGACGTACTGACCCAGAGGTAAATATCCACAGGTATCCATGGGTTTACTGTATCAAGCACTCGGCCTGTTATGGACGATTCAGCAGCAGCGACACAGTGACGAGGGAAGAAGGTAAATTTGCTTATATATATATATATATATACTATGAGTAAATCTTTGAATCTACTAAATGAATTGTGATGTTAGTAAATTGACCAAGACTTTGATGCATAGTGCTGGTGAAATTTCGAGGGTATTGTTGACAGATAAGAAGCTGTAGATAATGCTGATCATTATTTCAAATCCCTAACTGACAACGTACTAAAAACGCACGTCATGCTGATATTCGCAGAACAGATGCGCACAAAATATGCCCGTGAACGTCCTTATTAAAAACGCAAATATAAATGAGGTTTATCGATTCCCTATCAGGAAGTCTTTGCTTGGCTTGCTGTCATTACTATGAACAGCGTCATACTATAATATATTGCTTCTTCAACTTATGTATTTTTACAATTATTTTGCCAAGATTTCGACCTTCACGATCATCTATATACCTAATTAAAGACAACCTACAAAAATATATTTGATTTATAAACAGCATTTTCCTTTATAGCTGCTATTAAACAAGGTTTGAATAAATATTAATTTTCTAGGTGTAATTAACGGTTTTAATTAGGAGGTCGATAGAGGGTAGTGACAGTCACAATTTTTGACCACCTCGATAAGGCTGAATCTTAACTTGCAAACTATCAGTGTTCATAGCTATGGTCCGCCGAGTTTCTATCATCATCTAAGTGTTTTCAGTACTTATCGAACAATTAAATGCTATTTGTATCAAATAATTGTTTCTCTCGTAATAATGTTAAGTAGTGACACAATAGAAGGTCAGACATCACGCGTACTTTGACGTCATAGCCGGCTATTTTGGGCAACAGAACAATAATACTCAAGGGCTGCTCTTGACACAGAATTTTCTTCCTGTATTCGACTCACTAAACTGCACAACAGCTTCAATACAAGTAGTGGTTGATTGTCGTTGGAATCATCTGATCCAGCCAAAATTAATTGAATATCATTGATTTTATTGATCTTATAAAAGAAAGTTGAAGATAATTAAATTAACTTCGGTTTCTTCTTAGTTTCCCAACCAATTAATGGTCAAAAGAAAGTTTTCCCTAAAAATTTTTAAAACGTCATATTTTTGATTGAATATAGTTTTAGAATAGCTTTTGCGTTGATGTTAAAACTAACTAAGAATATGTACTTTAACGTCAAGTTCATCTTCAAGTTCATATTCTCTCTTCGTCATGCATGACGCCATCAAGTACAAATACATTGACAGATTTTAATGCTTAAAATAAACGAGCCTTTTATTATAAAAGGTCTGTGTTTCAAAGCAAGCAAGCAAAACTAAAAACCTCTTAGGAGACACCGATCTGATACAGTTCTTAAACAAGCAAGAGCCTTACTGCAGACATACAAGATCTTGAACCCCTTTAGTGACAATTGAATACTAGGCACTCAGGAGACACGGACAAACAGCTTAACTCCAAGAAGAAAGTGCAAATAACATCCTCAAAAGATATTGCAGGCAACTGGAATATTGCACATACAATGGTCAGCCGGTTTGCAGCTGTTTTAGCCATATTTATTGGAATTGTTGTGTGCCTTGATGCTTTTCACATCGGAGTGGGAAAGATTAGTACTCGCCGTAAACGACCGAGACGAACTCTACTGGTAAGTGTTTTAAAGCTAAATTCCAATCTTGTATCTTCAAAATGGCTTCTTCCATTTTCTTTCATATTTGTTTGTAAATTCAAATAGTTTTGATGTTGTGTACTGCATGTCCTGCATGGAAGAAGGAAGTGACTTTCATTGGTTATATTGAACATGTAATTCTATATCCTGTCTCAGGAAGTCTTTCCGTCAATAGCATTTTCCATTGTACGTTAAATCGTGAAAATACAAGTTCAAGGAAAAATTCAGCGACCTATCGACAAACTATCTAAAAAAAATTAAAAAACTAATTAATAGAAAAAAATTGAAAGAAATGGTATCCCCAATTGCAGATTCCAGATATCAAAGAAAGCCTAGAAGATCTGTGCCTTTTTACCCAAAAACACTGTCATAACTTGGCAGACATGGCGAAAAGACAAGCTCTTGCAGATGCTTTGATGCATGCAAGAAGACGACAAACAACAAGAATACAGAAAGCCTTCAAAAGAGTTTGTAAGGCTTCGACCAAAGTTTGCCAATGACATTTCTGTTAAGAAACGTTTTGTTCAATTACAATACTGAGCTTATGCAAGAGTTGGACACAAGACTTGCCTTAAAATATTTATCCTGTGGTACTAATATATGTGATATCTACATGGATAGATACATGATCCTGAAAGGTTTGATAAACCAGTTGACACGTGTTGCTTCTAAAAGAAAGTGAGACATATGACGCATACCATTCTTAACACTAAATACTGCTATCACATCATTAAGGATGGAATTTTCATTTTTATTCCATGCAAAACTTTGTCGATTCCCTTGAAAAGTTCTATTACAACAAGAATGTTTCGCATGCATATTGATTTGTGTTCATTTCAAATTCTCATTTAAACGCGCACAATGACACTTTGCCTGCCTTTGCAAAAAAAAAAAAATTAAATTCCACATAAAACCGTTTGAATTACAAGTTATCTTGAAGCCATGTGGCGAAAGTTCAACTTGTTAAAATGGAAAAAAAAGACTAGAAACAAACACTTGTTATTAAAAGTATAAAAAGTATAAAACAAATTGGTCAATCGTAACGCCAACCAAACCACGCAATTCTGCGATATTTCTAAGTGACCTTAGAGTTCACATCAAATAGTAAACAAAACTTTGAACAATTTCTGGAATTCATAGAATTTAACTCAGTAGGTAAATACGTAAGCACTGAATATTGTTAATGATAGTAAAAAAATGCCAAATAATCATCTTAAAACAAAGCTAATGATCAAGTGGTAATTGATAAAATAAAGCCATAACATAGAAGCAATAGTTTGACAAACATAACTGTCACGAGGCCTGTTCGTATATCACCCTGGAGTGGGAATCATTGCCTTGAAGAAAGTTCGTAAAACTTCATTAAATCAAAGGCCCGGATTCGAAACGCGTGTCGTGAGTTAGGCCTTGCATCAGTCACTGTCTTCTTTCTTAAAGCATCAATCTTTTTCCCCTCTAGTCAAGTAAACAAAAGCAGTATAAGTATATCTCATCATATTGGAGCAAGGCCACCGCTAAGCAAACCCCACAAGGTGATCCTATGTTGTCAAGACAACCAGATGACGACCATACACGTGACATTACTGACAATCCGCCTTTGGTCTTGAGATCAGGCTTTTTTTGTTTCAATACTGTAAGGAACTCTATTATCTATCCATCTGCACCCCTTTCTTATAGCTCCGCGGGTCTTGTCTTATTATGTCTGTTCAAAATCCTATTCCGGGATCGATTGCCCAGCCCTTGTCATGCATCCAAGAGAAGTAAACTTGAGAAAATCCTAGACTCGTGGAATTCAACTCCGACCTTCGTAGCGTAATAGTATTAGACGGTGTAGTTCATCCGTTTGAGCGCGTTTCTGACCGCCTTCATCTTGTATAATGTATCAAGGGTGAGATGGGGAGTGGGGGTTGATGCATTTCCGTAGCTGTAGCACCGTAAGTTCAGTATAGGTGTGTCAGGGTCATTGTCTAGTAAACATAAGAGATGTCTTAAGAAAAATAATTCTAGAACGGGTCTCATCATGATAAACTTTATAGAAAATTTAAAAAAAAATATTAGCAATAAAAACTTGCAGCCAACTCTTAAAATAGCATCCATGTTGTAGTTCATGGTTCCACTTGAGTTTAGATCATTTTCTGGCGTATTTTTGTATTCAATGAGAGTACAAACCATAACAAAGTCACTTCTAATTTTGTAAATGCTTTCATGGGAACATGCAATTTCTTGTCAGTTTCAAAAACATTGCATTTTTCTTGCCCTACAACATGGCTGACGTGAAATAACTATATCGCGTTCTTTCATCGAGATTCCAATCGGCGTTGAAAATATTATTCAGACAAAATTTTTACCTTTAATTATTTTTCAGTTAAATTTTTTCCAAGATCAGTGAGTTACATTTTGCATCATATTTTTTCCCTAAAGCTAGAATCCTTTTCAGTGCATGCTGTAAGCCTCACAAACATGAAATCGTAATATATCATAGCTAGGAGGGTTTGATATTAACCCCATGCTACGAATAACACGCGTAGCATTCAACTGAGGTCAGATGTTTTTTCCTGTAATGTAATCCCTAGATACGTCTCAATACAAAACAACTGCATCACTTCCAGTCCTCATCGCCAGGAACAGCCCAAATTTGAGAGGAAAGAATTAAAGAAATTTTGGAATATTCTTCCTCTATAATATAATATTTGTTTTCAAAAGCTACCTAAATATCTATATTATGAGTCATTTGCTATAGTTAAGCTTCAAGAAGATATTGAACTCCTTAGTCTTAATTGCTTGTAGTCAATATAGCATAACATCTTAAGTACAAGCATTCTGATTGGTTGGTGCATCAAGGCATGATAAAGGACATGAAAAACACTGATATTGAGTGCTTCCATGGTGTATGTTCCGCTTGGAGAATGGAAAGAAAATGAGCTCTATTTTTGTTCATATGGTCTTCTATGACGAACAGACGAACAAAATAAAATGACTGGGCAAACAAGAAAAAAAAATAAAATAAAATAAAATACGCAAAAAAATAGAACCCTGAAAATTGTTTGAGCATTGAAGTGACTTTTTCAGTAAAGCTTCAAAAAACTAGAAATTCTATTTTCCTCCCAGTTTTGCTATGGTTTTTTGAATCCTTAATTTTTATTTAATTTAATTTTATACTGCTACGTATGATTATTTCTTTGCTATAATTGTCTGTATTGCATCATTGTCATCGCATCAAAACTACGCTCCACTTAGCTTATCTTCACCATGCATGCATATGTCTAATTTAGCCATTTTTCCTTTCTCACTCTTCAATCTTTATGGAATTTTCAAAATATCAGCAAGTGTATTGACTAGATAATTTTTAAGGGGAAAAACCAGGATACTCGAACCTTTTACAGATGAAAACGCCAAATCTTTTTTTACAGTATATCGATGACAAATTCTTTAAATCGTATTTAACGTTACTCGACCGTTAACAAGTAAACATCAGTTCGTTTGAACCAGAAAATGATGACCCCAGACTTAATTGACAGCTTAATTTGATGCGGGTCTATTTTGACTCTATTAGATCTTTTTTCGATTTTTGGAACATTTAACGTAGAATTTCACTTCTTTACGTCATATAGCTTGAGCCATAGTTCCTGGTTGCTATTTGTACAAATCTTGAACGTTCCTCCAGGAAAAGGATTTTTTGACTGTTATTTCGTAACGGAAAATGTTTTCTAATGCAAATTTACCTTTTAAAAACGGATTCTTAAGATAGAGTTCTTTAACGCTCGATAATCGACTTTATCTTTATCAATGATCTCCATCAAAATGGTGAACATTTAAGCCTATTGGGCCCTATCTAAGGGCTACTAGTGTTGAAATATAATCTAATCTCTAGATAGTCCTTGCTCTTGAAATTTGTAACATTTAATATGGTGAGCAAGTACTCCTTGACACACACCAACCTGCTTCCGAGGTAATCACCTTATCCAACATACGATACTCCACTAGAGGTCAGAACAATGGCTCACCATGGCAACGCAGAGCGTATACAGTGCTCAAGTCTATTTAAGGCTGCACTTTGCTATGCCGAGTGGACAAGAATGAGGGCTTGTCCCTAGATGTTATTAAGACAAAGAAATACGTCATGAAAAGAAGATCCTCCCATTGGATAAATCTATCGTAGAAAAAACTAGCAATGCAGACGACACAGAAGGGCAGTGGTTTTGTCTTGTTTTTATCCAAATGGTTCCATGGTAATAGGCTTCCCTTACGTGGAATCTATTTTGGGTTTTTTTGCTTGAAGTGAATAAAAGGATGTGAATCAGATGGCGATACATCAAACCACAAGCACTCCAGCAAGAAAAGGTGTTAGAACTGAAAGAACACTGTACAGCAGAAACTTGAAGACAAGAAGGCATTGATTACTCAGAAGTTATTTTTGGTGGAGACTTATTCAACATGGCAAAACACATTCATCTTGCTGCACTCTTGGTCCTTTTGTCGATGGTTTGTGTTGATGCTTTTCACATAGGCGTTGGTAAGGTTGGTCGAAGAAGAAAGAGGACAGTCAAGGTAAGAAACACCTCATTTACAAATATTTTTTGATCATAGCTAGTTTAGACCTGTTATTTAGATCTTACATATTTGGATTTTATATCGGTTGTATTTTGTACCTTATGATGCATGGCTCGTTTAGTCAAGATATGGTTCTTTTCTTTTCTTACATTCTTCCTTCATTAATTTTTAGTCTTAGTGTCATCTTCTAGCTTCTTATCATCATTCCTTTTTCTTTGCATTTTCATTTGCTCCGCGTTTGCTTTGACTAACGCTTTGTTCTTCGTCTTCGTCTTTGCCTTCTTCTTCTTCTTCTTCTTCTTCGTCTTTGCATTCTTCTTCTTCTTCTTCTTTTTCTTCTTCTCATTCTCCTTCTCCTCTTCCTCCTGTTTCTCCTTTTTCTACTTCGTCTTCTTCGTCTTCCTCATGAAAGGATATAGGAAACATTTATACATTCCCTAAAACTATTCTTGGGCGTTGGGTGACACCTAACCAACATAGGTGTCCATATTTTCGGGTACAAAAAGTATTTATATATCATTTTGTCATTGACACTTTATCTATTAATTTTATTTAGCTGGCCGACGATCTTCAGGACACTTTACAAGATCTATGCCTGTTTACCAGTAAGCACTGTAATGATGTAGGCAGTATCCGTGATGAACCACAACCTCTTGCTGTCCGCTTAATGCACGCAAGAAAAAGACAAGAGAGAAACGTTCAAAAGACGCTGAAGATTGTTTGTGAAGCCTCGACGAGCGTGTGCGAGCCTGCTGTACAAAGATCAAAGCGGTCAGCTAGGTTGTTTTGGCCTCAAGAAAAGAAACATCGACGCCCTATTTTTATACACTAACTTCAATATGAGATGATGACCAAAGAATGAAAATATCTGATTAAATTATAAGAGTGTGTAATTTTTCTTACTTTTTTCTTGTTCGTTAAAGTACTTTTTGTTTAAGCGAAAATATGGCTACAAACCTTAAGCAACCATCTTGTCGTAACATTACCAATTTTTTGAAATAAGAAAAGAAATTAAACAACAATCTCTTGTTGAATGCGAGAAACATGGCGTATGTGACGTCACGTACCACCCAGAAATTGCTGTGAATATTAGGTTTGGAACTCTAATGTGTTAAAGTAACTGGGTGGCAAGTTTCACTGATTAAAATGACACTATGTCTTCAATTGCCAACAAACGTCCTTAATTCGTCATTTAATTTCGACGTCTCAATATGCCGTCACAGTAGTCAGTCTGGGCACAGCTCACTTTTAAGTCTTTTAATATATTTAAATGAGAAAATGTTGTACGTTACCATGACATTCAAATGACCTTCGATTCAAGCGTTGCATTTGGATGATGTAACCTCCTATTTCTTTTGATTATTTAATGGTTGATAATGGCATAAGTCACTATATTATTACAGTAAACGTTGAGAAACGTTCTTATATAAAACTGAATATATTCGACATTTCTGATGTAATTTACTATTTATTTAGGACATTCAAATCTGTAACTAACCAATGGTGTCCGTAATATATTTAACCGACTCTTTGTAGACAGAGGAGAGGGAGAGGGGTAAAGGAAAAAATGAGGGGCTTCCCAAATCTCCGTAGGCCACCCTACACGGAGGGCCGCCACGCAGGCTACCGTAATCAGACATGAAGATGAAATATAGCTATCCTTTTCAAATTGTTTTCTAGATTAAAGAAGCCCTTTTACTGATGTTGTTTGCCAGTACTTGTATTCTATCTGTAGGTTAAACGATACCTCTTACTCAATCAACCCTTTGGGGTGGTGCCTATTCCTACATCTCTCAGCTCAATTCAACTCCTTAACATGAATTCTGTAGGTATTGTTATGCGGTAAACAAAATCCTTTGCAGCCTTCAAAGACTGTTCTAGAATCTAGATTTGAAAATTATACATATTAATCTAGCAGATAAAACCTGATACGATTAAAAAAAACACTGGTCGCTTGCAAAGTCAAATTATATAATCTTGCAGACCGACAGAAACCAGCTTTTCTATATCGATCAATCACATGATACTGAATAAAAAGACCACCATGCATACCAGACTTGTGATCAATACTAAAGTCGTAATGACAGCCGAAATTTAAACTCTGTTGTCGTTCAAGACCATAAAAAGAAAGCATTGACGTAACTCATGACATGTTGTTAAACAATGTTGACCCCCATAATGACTTCAAAAAAACTGTTTGCCAATCTGGCTTTGGGGCACCTGTCTGTTATGGTCCTATTGTGGTTCAAATGGGAACTGATGAGCTTCCGAAAGCCCTCCATATTTGATAACTGATATTTAGCGTCTTATTAATTGCTCCTTTCACTGTTAAAAACAAATAAAGCCCAATTAGAGTGAAGATGCCTCTTAAGATCGATTATCGGGTTGCACAAAGCCTTAGTTTGATTTTAATAGTATTGAAAATGGATGGAGATTTAGAAAAGTACCAGTATAAAAGTGATTGAAAATCTCCAGAAAAAAAGATAAATGATTAAAGAGATGAAACTTGAACCGTCACTGAAAACAGTATGCAGAGGGTAGAGAGACAAGTAGAAGTCAAGTAGATAACCCAGCTTAAAAAGGATGACGAGTGTTCTTTATTTGCTAACCATCACCATGGAGCTATTCAGACGGCTGTCTTGTTGAACAAACCTTTCAGTTAATCGTATTCCCAGTGGATGACGTAGTACCCGTCACTCAATAGTCAAATGACCCAAAAAGCAAGTCAGGCATGTTTTGTTTCAAAATATCTGATTACTATAAAAGCTGACAAAATGGGTGATAGACAGTAAAGATGGCAGCAGCCGCAAAAAAAGAAGCAGCAACAGCAACGACATTAGCGTAGCATCAAAACTCTAGAAAAGGTCACTATCCCATAACTGCATGCCGATCACTACAAGAATCGTAGCTCATTTTTGATTGTCGTTCCAAACCTTTTCAAGTCTCATCTGACGTTTGTCTAAGTTCAACTTATTTAGCAGCGTTTTCACTTACACAGGTTTTAAAAAAAGCCCTCAGTTTTTCCATCCAGATCTCTGACTGCCTTGACTTTGACATTAACACAAATTCGACCAGCAACCTTAACATCTGTATTACTACTGAGAAAACCAGCTCTATGAATAACAGCAATTCTTGGATTTCCTTTAAGAACATATCAAAAACTACTGCAATAATCCTTTCATCTGTCAGTACTATGGTCAGCTTGCTCATAGTTGCTTCAAACCTTGCTACAATTCTGACATTTCTCATCAACAGACATCTTCGTCGTCGTAGCGTCTATTGCCTTATCCACTTGGCAGTGGTCGACATGATGTATGGTGTGTTGAGAATAGTATTTGAATTATGCGTTTATGATTTTTACTTTGGAACACAGTTGTTCACTTCTGTCGTTGTAAAAAATGTCACAGCAAATATAGTGGATATTAACATTGTTACCTGCTTGCTCTCTTTAGCTCTCGTTTCACTTGAACGCGTCTACGCAACCTACTTTCCATTTCTCCATCGTACAACTCATGCCAGGACTTACTTCATGGTGTTTGCCATAACTTGGCTCCTACCTGTGTGTGTTCTAGGGCCGTACGTACAAGAAGAAGTTACGTCATCTTTTGGCGTTATGGTGGTAACTGGACTTCTCGTCCTGTTTCTCGTCTGTCTAGTCACAATATGTGTATCATATACAGCCATGTTTATGAAAGTGAAGACACAATCAAAGCGATTGCAGCCAAATCAACTCCCAACAGCCCTACGAAGAACACGAAAGCGAGAGAAAAACCTTGGGATGACCCTGTTTATTGTCACAGTGTTATCACTTATAGCATGGCTACCATTGATTACTTGTATTTTCTTCAAAGTTCGACAGACACTAAAGTTATCGTTTTTTGGCTACAAAATTGTTATGCTTATACACCTTACGAATTCACTTATCAACCCAATAGTCTATGTTAGTAGAATGAGAGATTTTAGAAAAGCAATGTGGCAAATGATCTTTAGATGTTCACGGGACTTACTGCGTCCTCATCCAGTTGTTCAATATAACAAACATGGCGGGAAAAATCAGCCTATGATAGAACTAGGTCTTGGTTGAAGAGAATTCAAATTGCTTTAGAATCTCTGTTTACCATAAATCACGCCGGCAGTTAGGAGAACTACGTTCTATCGCTTTATTTTTGGAGACTTTGGACTTTGAATATCGTCGTACACTTTAATCAAATTCAACTCGTAAACTTGTCAATCAATTTTTCTTATTACAATGTTCACAATTATTTATGATTAAACCACTAAAAGAATAACTCGTAGATATTTCATTGCTTTTATGTTGGTATATATATTATACATGTTTTCCCTACATACATGGTTTTCCGGTTTCCTTTGAGAATCTATGTTCTCAAAAAAGCATGGCCCGCCCTCTCTGTTGTACAATTTTATAGCAAGCTGACCCTTTATAGGAGTTCAAAACTGTGTGACACCCCCTGTTTTTGCCCCCCTTACTTTATGACCAGTCCTTTAGCATTAGTTATAAAAAAGTGTTTCATGGGCCAATTCAGTAAAAAAAATGACATAATACTTATTACTGAAGCTTTATTTCAAAAAGCTTTACCCAAGTGCAGTGAATTAGAGATGGTTTTCGTTCACTGCAAATATTTGGTTTGTTAAGTGCTCCTAACGGGAAATTACGACTCTTTTGTCCAAACGCGATAAGACCTGCTAAAACGGAATCCAAATCTTTTAATTCCGTATTCTAGAGTATCATCGGTATAGTTTATCAACCTGTATAATCTCAAGGTGAGACAAAATAGAGGTTTCTAAAATAGAAAAGGCCTTGATAAGAAATGACGCAAACCACTAACATCTGATGCCATCCAAAGCAGTTGATGCTATTTCTACTTCGTAAACTGAGAATATACAAATAACTGGATAAAGGTATCTTCTGAATCTTTGGATATTTTATACTGAACTACATACAGGTTGCTAGTGCATTCGGAATAAGACGTCAGAGTAAAAAAAACCCGTATTTTGAATAAGGATAAAGTTCCAATTTTGAATAGTAAACATTTTGATAAGTTTGCACTGGTAGATTTCAATCTTGAAGAGTGTCAAATATTTCAATCATTGAACCTGTTACCTTTTTGATTTTCTAAAGACGATTTTTATTGTATACTTTTCTCATTTCCAAAGAGTTAGCACCAAAAGTGAAAACAGATGAAAAACAGCTTGGGGAAAAAAACGCGAAAACTGAAAACAATATTAAGGAACTGCCCCGCCATGAATAAGAGCACTGGTTCACCGATATCCTTCAAGAACGTATCAAGAAATACTGCCATTATCCTATTATCTGTCAGTATAGTGGTCAGTTTCCTTATTGTCGCCTGCAACCTTGCTACAATTCTGACATTTTTCACCAACAGACATCTTCGTCGTCGTAGCCTGTACTGCCTTATCCACTTGGCAGTGGTCGACATGATGCATGGTGTGTTAAGGATAGCATTTGAAGTATGCATTTATGATTTTTTCTTTGGATCACAGCTGTTTTCCTCTGTCATCTTACTTAATATCGTACTTGCTATGCATGACTTGACGTTTGCTATGTGTCTCTTGTCTTTGGTTCTGGTTTCTCTAGAACGTACGTACGCAACTATTTTTCCATTAAGATATCGAACAATACGATTCAAAAGCTACTTCATAGTATACACTTTAACGTGGTTGTTTCCAGCATTGATCATCGTTCTATTCATGAAAACTAAATCTGTACCAAACCATGGATTTATCTTTATAACAATTTCAATAACTTTGGTCATTATCTGTCTAATTATCATATGTACGCTTTGCAAAGTCATACTTCACAATGTGAAACTACAGTCCAAGCGACTACATCCAAGTCGACATGACAAATACGTAAGAAGAAGACCGAATCGTGAACACCATCTTGCAGTGACCCTTGTCATTCTAACACTGTTATCTCTAGCAACATGGCTACCATGGGCTGTAGTTGTTTCTGTCGTATGGTGGTACACCAAGTACATATCTTTTATTGCGTACAGAGTGATTCTTATTGTGCAGATTATAAACTCACTCATCAATCCAATAGTCTATGTTATAAGAATGAGAGATTTTAGAAAAGCGATGATACAGCTGATCTTTAGATGTTCACGTGACTTACAGCGTCCTCGGGAAGTTGTTCGATATGATAATAATAGCGGGGGAAATGAAGCTGGCGTACAACTCGGTTTTAGATGAACAAAAACGATCATTCCCTTCGAGTATTAGTATTCATCTTTAGTATTAACCTTTAGTATTAATCTGGAGAATCTGCAGAATTTCAAAGGCTCGGGAGCATTTTGTGTTCCAAAATATCAAGAAAATGAAATAGAATATTTTCCTTTTCTTATCGTTTGTTTATTTGTTTGTTTTTACAATTTTCGAATTGTACATCGCGTTTAATTAGTTTTTCAATTCTAATTTGATAGGACATTTAATTATACTGATAAAATAAATTAATGTGAAATAATGTAAAACTGCACATTTCTTCTGATATCATTTTTGAGCCCGCACAAATGTGCCACAGACGAAGACTTATTATCAATAATTAGCTCCGTCTACATTTCGTTGGCATACGTTTAATACCGAGTTTTCGCCGGCCATTCGCTATAATCACGCGGCAGCCATAAATGGTTGAAACAATAGAGCTGTGACATATTTCCAGGTCCAACTGCTCAAAAATACCGCTAAAATAAAGTGAAAAACGTACTCAATGACTTAACCTCCACCTGAAACAATTAGAACTTTGGACAACAAATCCTGCCATAAAGAAAAAGTAATAAAAATCGTCATGATACTGCCCTTCGTTTTGGACCCGGAAGTCGTTTCTTCATACGACTGACGTCACACTTAGGTTTTGAATCCCTTGGGTCCCCTTCCCCTCGCTTTGAGGCGTTTCAGAAGGTTCCACACGAAGGTTTTTGCTCTCATGGAATTAAAAATAGCCGCCGTGTGATTAAAGTCCTTAGTGGAGACTTAAACCTCCGTAGATCTAGAGGAAGATTTTATTCTTTAGCTCACTCCCATGTTTTCCCCTGAACAAAGATGATACCAAGATACCACACTCCTGCACATACAACTCCTCTCTTAAATAAGAAGATATTATTTCACTCATTGCTACAGCTTTTACTGGTTTCAGTCCCCTCCTATGGTGCCTTCCCTCTGCGTTTATTCTCTAGCAAATATTTTTCTTCTCTTCCCACTCCTCCCTCCTAAAAATATTATGCTCATTGAGATATGTTTCCACCAGCCTTTCCAGCTAATGAAGCATTTTGATTAAAATATATTGACTTGTGCATTCAAGAAACTTCCAAACAAAGTGACAACTTTAACAATCCAGTTTATTAAGGCTTGCGAACTACAAAATAGTCTTATTCACGTCGTACTTTTAAATTGTATTATAGTATAGCAATATATCTTATTGATCAATTTATAAGACACTCTTAAAACACTTTGTACTTCTTCAACTTACATTACTGATAAATCCCTTAACGCTTCCTTCCGTCAAGGACGTTATAAATTTTCCAAAGCGTTTTTCTTTTTTAATTGCATATTACTTCATTTTATTTTAATTGCCTAAATTGATTTTGGCTAGACAATTGTGTTCGATTTGTCACGAACAGAGTGCGCCTTCATCAATCTCGTTGCCATAGAGATCTCAATGACATGCGCTTTACGCCGCTGCTTGTATCGTCTGTACTTCCACACTGTTGTTTTAGTATACTGCATAAAGACTCAACAGTAAGTATTACATCGGGTGAACCTTTTTTTACTTCGGATGGATTTTCTTCAACTTTTATTCGCTTCTCGGTCGTTCCTTCCATGACGTCAGAGTCGAATTTTTGGCACTCCTCTTGCGCGGTCTGGCATAGATCTTCAAACTTAGCGGCCTTCGTTCGTACCCTGATCTGAGAATTAAAAAACTAGTTCATTAAAAAAGAATGTAATAAGAAATGATATTGAAATTGTCTTATCTGGGAAAATATACACCAATTTTAAAAACGTTGTCAGAGGCAAAAGGAGATAGGCAATATGCGATAGGTGATAGGTCCTTCCAAGATCGAAAGGGCATATATAACTAAACATGAATAATCAAGGTGTTTAAAATGGTTTCGTCGACTACAAGCAACATCGTGTTCCTGACGAGAATAGTAATAAGAAAAACCAGTCATTTCAGCTATTCTTGAATCTAAAAATTACCTAACTCCTATTGCTATCGCCTTTGGCTCCGACAACCTGTTTTGAAATAGGTGTATGACTCTCTTTTCGTAGAAATAGATGTACAGAGATGAATGGAAAAGAAAAATAATGACTGATAAACTTGTCTGAGCCTGGCGGTGTATAATGCATAATTGATGAACATCTCTCGATAAGCCAACATGATTTAATCAACAGTTGCTCAAATCCAGCCAATATACCCTTTTACAAACTCTACCAATCTAAAATGCATTATAGCTAATATGGTAATATATGGCTGTAGTTATGGATCGCTCAGCTAGAGTCCAAATAATTAAGATACGCGTGTAATATGCATCATCTCAGTGTTACTTCATTTCATAAATTCCGAATTTTCCACTTTCTTTTTAGAGGTTTTTACATTACTGCTGTTCAAACAAATGGATATAGGATTTGAGGGAGAGGGGGTTCGTAGAGAATAATCCCAGTTTTTGCTCAATAATGTTAAAAACATTTCCCCTTTAAGCAAAAGATTTACAAATAATTGAAAAATCGTCTCGATTGAACCAATAGCTCGATATAGTAAGTAAATTTCCGTCTTTCGCAGTTTGATAATCCTCTATAACTGCGATGTCAGCCCCCGACTAAAATTCACACTCCTACGAGTGATATTTGAAGTGCGACTAGCTATCCAAGGGATTAACCGTTACTTTATTACTTCAATGTTTTCCTAAGTAACATTTTCTTTCGATTCACTCCCGCTGCTCTTGTTGAACTTCGAATATTACTTTAGCAGGAAATTACGTATTTCAATTTAGATTAATGAATTTAATTGGCTAGAAGCGGAATCTAAAAATAGCTATGACGTCAATTCATACCTCCCTCCCCTAAATTCGAAGTCAATATTTTTCAGGTAGATAGATTTTAAATATTTTTTTAACATCGTAGAGAGCTTGCTCAAACGTTATAACTGTCTAGATAAATAGATAAATAGTTTACGTTGTTATTAAAACAACGAACTATTTTTTTTTCATTAAATCTTATTCAAAAATAAACAACTTCAAAAGGTTTTACCTCTTCTGTTCTTTTCCCTTTTTTTCCAACTTTCCCAACTCCAATGTGAAATGCACTGCTCAGCCAACAGTTGACCAACAGTATTATTAAGACAGAGAACAAGATTTGGCGTCCGTCGAGTTTCATCTTAGTGGTTCTACGTGAATCTTGGAAATTTGGAATTCTGCTTCTCCTTGCGCTACAAGCTGAAGAATGGTCTGATGATGCAGTCGTACACCTTCGCCCTTATATACCTTTTTCAGCGAACCAGGAAGTGATCTTACCACTCGATAGATCACCTATAATAATCAAATCTCTTTGTGGAACGCCTAAAGTGACTTCAAGTGGGTTGTTTGTTATTAGAAGCAGATCAAGAAAAATTCAGGGCGCTTTTCTTAAGAGCCAGGGGACGCGATATCCCGCCGTAAGCCGAGTCAATTGGCTTTGTATAATTGTCTTTGTAGCTCCCGATTATCTAATTGACATTTTTCTCGCGAAAAAATAACAGTTATTCAAAAGTAAGGCGGAATGGGATGAAGTTGAGAAAAAGGATTATTATTTACGAATGCGTTCCGCCAATCGATATGCTCTTCTTTCGGGTCTTTTTGAGTTTGGGCTGAAATAACGCCCACAGGCATGAGAGCTAATTCCATGGACATCCTGGCCAACAGGTTGGTCCATTTTAAAGCTCAAGAATGGCTGCTTCCTATCTGACGATAAGACACAATGTCGTACAGGAAATTATAGCTCTAAATAAAGTGAACAATGAAAAAGATGTTACAAGAAAGTCCTTTAAGGTTCTACCATGCTTTCGGCTACACCACTCTACTTTAGAGTGCTCTTCACTTTTCTTTCACGCAATTTGATTATTATCAATAAAACCCTGATAGCATGCTATTATAAGCTTTTACGGCGATTATGAGTACATATGTTTACTGTAAGAGTAACCTATTAAATTCCTAGATCATTCTTTCTTTCTTCCCTATTAAAACCCATGCAAGAAAAAGGATGTTGTTCGAAACCTTAAAAGCCCATCAAGCAATATATATGACTTTAAACACCCGCTCACATATTGTAATATATTGCAATATACTAAGCGCACAGCTCATCAATCTCAATAAACATATTGAACAGCAGTCAACGTTTCATCTCACTATTGGCTGTCCTTAAAAGGACACTTTATGAAGACGATCGTAAAACGAATTTCTTTCAAAAATTGTATTGCTGCTTATCTGAAAGAATTGCTAAAGATAATTCAATCTACGGTTCTAAATTTACCCTCACTTTTCAGTATTTAACTTATATTTACAAATACGTGCTATGTATATATAGCCAGTAGATTAAAAAGGCATAAGTTTATTGCCATAGCTCTAACTGATAAGTGGTATTTAAAGCTTAGAAGTTTTTATGATAACGTTTCTAACGTTGGATTGCTGTTTCTTTATTTACCAAGACTTAGTGCTACTCAACTGGTGTTCCACTGTTGGACATCATGTCCAGATATTACATTGCGCTAATAAAATATGATCTATTCATTGACCGCTAGTAAGATTAAGTGAGGGAAAATTCACTCCGTATGTCTGAAAAAATCACCAAAGAATCCCTAAGAGTTATCCCTTTTTGAAATTTGCTTTTTCGGTTTCGTAAACTTGGCACACACCAAGACAGCCGCTTAGGCGGTATATTGAGCAAGGGGAGAAAATATATTACTATAACAAAACAATATTTTTTCCTAAAAATACAAATGTCAAACGAATAAATATACAGCTTACATCATCTTTTTATATTCGTGGTTTAGATCATGTTCTTTAGCCCACTTTTTCCTACACTTTCTTTACGAAAAATATCGCTAAAACACCAACTTATACGTTTACCTATACGATAAAAATGCTGATAACAAATGTTCAGTAGTACACGACTACAATCCAATCGTACAGAAACACGAAACATTAAGATAAGATGCTTTGTTTTAAGTGAGACATCACAACGAATCTGATGTGTAATTAAAGATAAGATTAATGGACGGATAATATGTACTTATTGACTGAGTGGGAGGTCCGAACGGGAAAATATTTGGCTTGAGGTCCTGAAGTACGGAACGAGCGCAGCGAGTTCCGTGCCAAGGACCGAGAGCCAAATATTTTCCCGTTCGGACCGACCTTAACTCAGTCAATAAGCATTTTATCATATGACCACATATAAAAAATCGATTTCAAAGCGTTTTTAATAAATGCGAATCAAAATCGGCAGCGAGTCCGAACGGCGAGTCCGAACGGGAAATTATTACACTTTTCGGAAAAGCGTACTTTTTTGCTGACGACATTTTCCCCAAAGGTTTTTTTTAGAATCACGCGTACAGTGAAATACGGTCATATAATAAATAATCATTAAGAATGGTTTGCATGTAGCTCACTTTCTTAGTTTCGTCTTTTTCTTCGTATTTTACCGTGTTTTACAAACCCGTTTTCCTTTGTTTTATTGCGTTTTTATCGCTTTTTAAAATGCTTTTTATTATCTGTTTATTGTGTTTTTACCGCATTTTTAAAAACATGTTTTCTCGCTTTATTGCGGTGTGCGGGTTTTTCTATATTTCACAAAAGTTTTACCGCCTTTTGGCGTCTGTTTATTGTGCTTTTACCGCGACTTTTTCTCGCTTTTCTTGTTGTTTTGCCTTAACCTCTTCGCCGCTTATTAGCACTCCCGGTTACAACTCGCGTGCCGTTCGTCACTATATCGATTGACTACGCTTTATGCGCCATTGATTCCCTCGTGGCTAATTGTGTATTTGCCTAAGTACTTTGATTACAGTAATACTAGATCAAAGAGGAATTCATCCATCGATTCTAATATACAATTCCTTTAAAGCAAAGCAAAGCATTAGGGAATCAAATAAAATGTACATTTCCGTTCGGTAAGATATGGAACACATGTTCTACACGCTTTTGCGTTCATTTTATTTCTTCTTAATATTCTACTGTTGTGATCATCAAACCACTCCAACATGACAGAAATATAACAATTATATTTACAGCTGCTTCGGTAAAAACTTCAATTTAGCTAATAACGTAAAAGGAATAAGTATCAACAAAATTCTACTTAGAATATGAATTTAAACCAAACAGGTCAATCCTCACTCCACACACCGTCCACGCATACTCCAACTTCAATTACGTAACAACGTCAGTGCGTATAGTAACTACGGAAAAGCGCCAAAAATATTATTTATTTAAAGATTTCCTTTCCAAAAATAGTTGATGAGTTAGTACGTTGCAGAACCTGTCGATGTTACAGTTCGTAAAAGAAATGATAATTATAATGTCATTGTAAACATGATAGATGGGGATATACAAATTGGATTTCTAATTTTTTGACGTTTCTTTGACAAAGTAACTAATATATATTATTTATGATTTATGGCTATATTCATTTGGCAAGTAACTTGGTTTTATTTTCTGTTCCTTTTCGACTTTAAAATCTGTCATTTTCACTGTTTGTTCATTTTTCTTTTTTCGTATTTATTTCTTTTCCTTTCTGGACTCTTTTAGGTTAGATCCCTTATTTTTTAACATTTCTACATCCGCTTTCCATTTTTTTTCTTCCTTTTTATCTCATCATTGCAATTATTTCCTAGCTTATTTTACAAGGAGACTCCAATGCTTCCATTTTCTATTTTCGGCATATTTGTATATACTTGAAAACACGTCAAATAATCACCATTCATTCTAAGTTTAGTAATTATGATTGGCATTATTTCAAGGGTTCTTTATTCTCGCGCCGTTGATCCCATCCTCCACCTCTTGATTGAAGAGGGATATAACCAATGTACTTTACACGCTTGACAAAGTCTAGTAACCATAAAGATAAATGACTACTGTGAAGTAATCATGAAATGTCAAATTTACGCCTGCTTTCATAACTCTTGAGCGTTGTCTCTGTCAGTAGTACGAACTTCACAACTTTCGAACTTACGAAACCTGTAAATACAGATAGAGTAACGCCTACATGAACAAGCTCAATTAAACAAATAATTGTGTGTCAAGAGGCTGTAACAACTACTTTTTCATCATTGAATTATGTTTCTGCCTTGTATTTTTTTTTTTTTTTACTTTTCAGACAATTTTCTTTTTTTTCTCTCTTTATTTTCCTTTATTTGAACCTCATATTTCCTATGTAAAAACTGGTGAATCGTGAACTCTATTTTTTCTTCTTCTTATCTTGTTTCCAAATATGTTTTATTTTCTTTTTTTTTTTTTTTTTTTTTGGAAAACAACTCCTAGATCACAATTTATAGTCAATGTTTCAATGCTTTGTAAACACTTCTTTCTCTTCAATTCTATTTTAGTAATCATTTAAATACTCATTTCTGAGTATGCTTTGTATTATGGCCTGCTTCTTTTCCTTTTTAACACCAAATACGATTTATTTTCTTTTTCTTTTGGAAAACAACACACAGATCACAATTTATTATCAATGTTTCAATGCTTAGTAAACGCGCTAGAAGCTTCTGTTTATGACTTCAATTTGATCCCACTTAAACATCTATTTTCCTAGTCATTTCGTCTTTGATCGATTGAGAACGCAGTTCATAAAGCCACAGGTTTCTTTGTTCTTCAGGTCGTTGCCTACAATTCATTAGAAATGGCTTCCGTCGGATGGGAATTAGCTCAGCACTCGTTGGGGGCCATTTCCGTTGAGTTTCTTTAAGACATTGTAATTGTCTAGCTCTTCAAAGGTGATCACGGAAAATGATTACTCATATAAGAACATTATTTGATTCTACAAAAAGAAAAGGATGGTGATTTCTTGTTAAAACTTGACAATTAATATTCTATTGGGGGAAGTAGGTGTATTTAGGGGTTCGAGATTTATAGGGAATTGAATGGAAAAGAAAAGGAAAAGAAACTAGGAGAATGAAATGAAGATCGAAGGAAGGAAGAAAAAATGTAAAAAAGAAAAAAATTAAAAGTAGTAAGAAAATATAAAAAGAAAGAAAGAAAGAAAGAAAAGCAAAAAACAAAAAAAAGGAAAGAAAGAAAGAAAGAAAAAACAAAAAGAAAGAAAGAAAGAAAGTATAGAAAGAAAGAATGAAAGAAAGAAATACCGAATGAATGAAAAGAAAGGAAAGGAAAAATGTACTATTATTAAAAGATAAACTAGTTGTTCGTGCGTTGGTGTACTATAGCTTACACAAATGATGGATTGGCAAGCATAGCATGCTAAGGTAATAACACAATAATAGATAACTTAGGTCTTACCCGTTATAGCCCGTTGGCGAAATAAATTTACCAGCTAAATTCTCTTCTCTTTTTATTATTATTTCTAATATGATTTTGATTTTGGTCAACTCAAAACACGGAACCTGTTTTCGGGCACCCTGTGGTGCGGGGCATTCACTTCATCACCTCATATGCCACCAAGAGCGTCTTTTATCCCTTTCCCCGGAACTACAAGTCTATTGAGTTCAACCATTAACTATAGATGTTTTGGAATAAATCACTTTTTATATGTAATACTTTTATTTTGTAGGACTCTAAATGGAGTAGTGAATCCCATCATTTTTTTTCTTCTTCTTCTTCTTTCTTTCTTTCTTTCTTAGCTACATATTACATACTACACCATTTTAAAATTCTGAATATAGCATAGGACAATTGAATAAGATAAATAAAGGCTTTTATTAAGAAAATACAAGTGTACAAGGCATAATAGATGCTCGCTACAATTTCTTCAAAATCTTTAAATTTCATTTTGTAAAATATCCAGCTATTAAATTGAAAAATATGTTTTTTAAAATTAAGATTATCTTGACTGACAGCTGTTTGGTTTTGTGATCTTTCTTTATAGTGAGTATTTCATCATCAAAGTTCATGCTTTCTACTGTATCATGTAGTATGTATTTTGGATTGGATAAAATAGGTAAATGAATTTGCTCGAGCTTTTTAGTTGGCTATTGATTTTTTTCTTTCTTTTGTCCGTTCATTCTCTCTCCATTTTCTTTTTACTTTCTTTCTTTAATTTTGCTCCGTCATTAGTTCATTCTTTCTTTAATATTTTTCTCTTTCTATCTTTTTGTCTTTGCGGCTCTCTTTTTTTCTATCTTTCGTTCGTTCTTTTTTAGTTTCTTTCTTTCTTTCTTCCTTCCTTTCTTTCTTTCATTCTTCCTTTTTTGTTTCGTTCTGTCTTATTTATTCAATAAGTGCTTATAAATTCAAGACACTGTTTGCAGTTATCAAAAAGGCCAACCCAAAGCACTAAACAAGTCGTTGTTATCTTGAAATTGTCGTCTTTGTTATCTGTTTTATCTTTATTTAGCTTCTCTTGTTTTATACATATTCCCGCATATCTTGATAAGTACTATGAAAATTAATGATTCTTGTGAATGAAAATTGTTTCGTTTTTATCATTAAATAATTACAACCTCCTTTTTCCAATACTAAACTGTCAAAAAGAGTGAGATAGAGAGTTAGATAGACTACAGCAAATGTTTTAAACATGATTTTAGCAGATTTCTGCTGGGAATTAGTGTGCTTTTGAATCCAATTAAAATTGTGCAATTTTGATGGAAATTCCGCTCGTACTACTCTGATTCTGCTCTGTGCACTACAAAGCTATTCTATCGTCAGGTCTATTATAGTAATGGCTATTAAGCTCGTTCCTCGGCCCCTAATCTGTACGAATCCTATATTATTGAATTCCTTATATGAAAGAAAAAACTTCGTCGTTCTCTGCTGGTCTAGCCAAGATGTCTGTCTCTCTTATCGGAATTAAAACCCTTTTTACTTTAAAGTTAGCACGTGAACTGATCCCAGGTGTTTTACAGTCACTGGATTATCATTTACCGGGATCACATCTCTAACTCGATAATAGAATTACATTACCTTATAAACAAAGACATCTAAAAGGGCTTTTAATCTTCCTATATTATAATGTTTTATACTAGGATGTGGTACTTAAGAGTCCTTAAGCTTAATGGTGTTTGACTTGCGTGAAATTTGAGACCAGCTACAGGTGGATTTGACGCCCCAACTCACCTCAATGTGCTGACAGCGTGGTCATGTTCTTCAACGATTCTATCGTCAATTGAGGGTTTTACTTTTGATAGCGTTGGTGAAATTGGTTGGCGGAATTTCGAGTACTCGATGACGCAACACTTTCACACGTGGTGAGCGTTATGCCGAGTCAATTGCTCAGTTTGCGCATGCGCATAAGAATTAACATTGATTAAACATCGATAGTTAGTCTTACAGCATGATTAGAAACATAATTCTAATGCAACAGGTTCAAGCATCACGGCCACAGCTTCCTGCAGGCGGAGAACATTACGTTAAGGAAATTTTAAAATGCGCAAAAAGTTTTTAAAAAACATGTCCAAAAAACATGTTCAAAAGCTAGAGACATACTAGTGTAGTAACCGTCTCAGAGAAATACACCAAAACTTCGTTTATCAGATAAGCTTGTATATTATGCTTTAAAAACTCTATATTTTCCTCGAAAATAGGCGTATGAGATTGAGAACTCAGGAATTCGAAAATTATGCTAGAACAGACAAAGATGACAAAAGAATCTCGTATTAGTCTAATAGAAGGAACATCGAGTATATAAATTCGGATGTTAGTATTGCGCTAGTAGACGGCCGGCTGAACATTAGACATTCTGACCCGTCGGCCGCAGGGGAAGGGGTGGTGGAATAATGTCCTTTATCTCCTATCTTTTGAACTAATCAGGATTCTATCAAAAAAAGATACGCACGATAGACATTGGAAAGCATAATTATTCCAGTTGCGAAAGTTATGACTCATCAGCCACAGGGGGGAGGGATGGTGGAAACATCATCGCTTATCTCCAAACCAAACAGATAGCACACAGATTCAACAAATTCAACAAACCACTAGAGCACAATGTAGACATTTCAAAGGGGTACTTGGATGAAAACTCCCCAATTTTTGGAAATCCGAATTATTCAAACATTTGAGAATTATATGACTCAATTATATGATTATGAAAGCCAGATTGTCGAACATTTTAACCTGGGATCCACTTGCAGTTGAGATTTTTTTGTTTAAAAGCTAACAGAACAATAGGGTTGAATGTATGACGTCATTTACTCACAATGTAGATGCCGGAAAAATTGATGATATTTATCCGGCTCTTTTGACTGTGAAGATAATATGTTGCTTGGCTACCATTGGGGCCATATAGATAAGGGAGGAGGTCAAAACAATTGTCCACAGTAGGGACCCGATTTTTTCAAAAAGGTAGGAGGGTACCGGGTGGTACCTACTCCCCCCCCTCCCTCCACAATAGATTTCTTAGGGACCCGCTTGTTCTCAAGAATGGTGGTGGCGGGTACAAAGTTTAACCAAGTTTCCATTCATTTCATTTCAGTTTCAATTTAAATGGCTCATTGATATAACAACGGCTAGTATTCACATCGCGGAACCCCCAAAATACAGAAATCAGGTAATATATATTTTTAAAAAGCTGATTTTAAGGCTTCAAAACGTTATGGTCAATAACCCCTATGGGTGTTGGAGTTGCAGAAGAAAAGTATTCTCTATATTTGAAGGCGGGTTCCTTTCCTTAAATATTTCAAGGATTTTCAAAAAAGAGGGCGGTAAGTTTCAAGTTGGCAAATCAAATCTCCCTTACCTCCTCCTAACACAAACCGTACCATAACCCTTACGCAAACCCTACCCTAACCCTAACCCTAACCCTAACGCCGAACAATAGACGCATCAAAGATTGTAAGGAATTTGAACATTTTTAGAATTTGAACAAAAGATGATGGCATTTCATTGTCGTTGAACAATAGTTGTAGTCAGGTCATAATTTAAACATACGTTGTTTAATTACAACAATAAAATACAAGCATCTTTTCTTCAAATAGACGCATCAAGAGTTCCGCGCTGCTGCTCAATGCGCATGCTCAGGGGATTAAAAAGTGGGATGATATTTTGTATAATATGCAATTTTGGGTATATTTGATTCAGAATTCGCTTAACGGTACGCGATCTTGAATATTTAGTGAAAATTGTACTTGACAAGAAAGATACCACTAAAATATAGCATATTTTACAAATTTTATCCCACTTTTTAATCCCCTGAGCATGCGCATTGAGCAGCAGCGCGGAATTCTTGATGCGTGTATTATAATGTAACAGGGCTCAGGGATTAGTCATTGTATTGCCTTATATGGGTATCGGGAAGGCTTAGGCCCGTGCGGTAATCCCATGGGTTAGGGTGCGGCGTATTTATGAACTGAGCCATGTGCGCGTTCAGGACAGTTGGGGGTCTTGGCTGTCAAAGTGATGTCAAAACTGGTCTAACGAAACTCAGCTAAAAACAGCTAAGTTTAGGTTTACTGAGTTAGGAACCTGCTGCAATGTCTTACCACCGAGACTAGAGTTTCAAAGTAAAGGATCCAGTCTTAAAGAAAACTGTATACTGTTAACCAAGAAGAAAATAAAGGTTACATAAAGATGTCGAAATTCCGTACAATCTTTGTTGCACCTGTTGTTTTGAAAGCGCACGAAGTCGAAAATAGTGATAAAGCAAAGTGGTTTAATCTATGGTCTGATAAAAGTGTTTGATTTTTTTTTTTAGCTGATGAACATTCCACACGAGACAGGAAAAGAATGATTTGTATCTCTTGATGAGCTATTTGTGGGTCGCCATTGTGTGAAAGCTAGAGTGGGCGTGGCCGCAGTTCTTTGGATACGAGGCTAAGAAGAAAATGAAAAAGAAATTATTCCCTTTCCAGGTATGCCAAGATATAATTCATATTTTTTTGTATAATTGTATAATGCATACTCAATATTCTAATGAATGTATAATATATATTTTTTCATTGGAATTTTAGAGGCCTTAGACTTCATTTAATTTCACATGTGCCGAATCTAATGCAAATGAACTCAAACAATAGGTTTTGCTCATTTGCATTCAGGATTAGGCACATGTGAAATTCGACGTCTAAACCGGGTCTAAAGCAACTTCGCAAACTTTGCCAACAAAGTTGTTATGAATAAATAACTGAGGTGGAACAATTTTGCCCATTTTTGAAAACAAAAATGGAACTCCGAACTTGCGCAAAAAACATTCCATTCGGAATTTTTTAATCCGATGAAGAGGATGCTTTGATAATCGTTTTCTTATATACGACGCATGTGTTTGGCTTATTTTAAGTTTTTCGTTTATACTATTGTAAGAGCATAATTTATCCTAGGAATTGGCAGAAGTAGTAGGTGCTTTCTATTCGGCTATTATTCGTCTCTCTCTCTGTTTTTTTTTTGTTTTTTTTTTTTTTCTTTTTTTCTCTTACCACATTTTACTTATAAGTGGAAAAATGGAAATAGATATGTTATAATATGTTTATTTGACTATATCTGTTAGTCGTGAGTGTGTTTCGGATCTTCCAACCTCTTTACTCAACTGACCATAGCTCAGTGATGTAATATAGGGCACGTTTGCTTGTTCACTCGCTCGTTCATTTGCTCGTTGTGTTATTCCCTCTATCGTTCATTCGATTCTCTCTCACTTGTTCAGTCTTTGGTTTATTGCGCCTGCATTTACTTCTATGTTGCAACAGTTTTGCTAGTGAAAACCAACCTCTTGTTCTAATTTTTTAGACGGAAGGTTAAATTTACCACAGATAATTCAGTCTGTGGTTCCATTCTATGGTAAATAGAACGAGACACAGATCTATTGTGACAGTGCCTCTTTTTCTACTGATACATAAGACAATGAAGGGTAAATAGAACGAGGCACAGATCTATTGTGACACTGCCTCTTTTTCTACTGTTACATAAGACAATGAAGGTCCTTTCGGCCCAAGTGAATGAGTGCTAACCTTGTATAAGGAAGGTAAACAAAGGACTTGACCCTTACATCTGGCCTCCTCTACCTCTCTACGTCATGCTCTGCACTACCTTCATGTAAACAAGGCCAAAAACACGAAGCAAATGTTGTTTGTTGACTGAATGACGTCACGAAATACCACTGATAGATGTTTCTGGGGATATTGAATGTTGCATGTTGAATGATAGATCAATAGATATTGAATGTGTTGACACATACAGGTGCTTGGGAGGCATGAGTGGCATGGCGTACCGGTGAGAGAACGCTTACCTCTCATCAATACGACCTTGGTGTCAGAAGAGTCAGAGTTACAACTTCTAAATTTTAATTCGACCCACTCTGGGGAACCACTGTTAAATTCCACAGTTAGTACCAAAATATATACTTTATGGGAGAATATTTATTTTGACTATCGTCTTTCTTTCTACTCCATTACGTAACATTCACTGTTTCTGCTGATTTTCTGATTGCTATATAAAGGGTCTAGTTCCCTCGTACCCGATTCAGTTTTCTTATGAGTGGCGTGCGCAAACAGGATGCGCATTAGAACGCCTCCAAAATACCTGTGTGACTCCGGGTCCAACGCAACAATTATTTCTGTAAAGATTTTTCTTTCTCGCATTTTCTTCGTGCATATTAGATACAGATGCAAGATAAGTTCCAGATACCTTCTTGACTTCATTTCAGGGGTTTTGATGTGAATCTGGACCGGAAATACGTCATAGCTTAACACCCTATACTATGTTAATCAGTATGTTAGACCGTTATCAGTCAGATATCGAAATATATCAATTATTGATCTAAAATGAATAGATACTGATCTAAAATGAGGTCAATATTAAAACGTTGTATCATGGAATATGCGCGCCTTAGTGCACGCATTCAAGGACACGCTGAACTGCATGTATCTCAGAGTGTTTTGGTCAATGCAGAATAACGTGTCTACGTGTCTGTTCTCACCTGCACAGTCTTGGAAATTCCTAACGGGGAGATTAAAGTCAATCTTACTTTGAGAACCTCAATGATTCAGGGGGATTTGAAGTCGCTGAACTTGAAAATCTCTATAAATAATGTTAGATTCTCTCTCTTTTTCTTTCTTTCCTTCCTTCCTTCCTTCCTTCCTTCCTTCCTTTCAAGATCTTCTTTCTTTGTTTCTGTTTCCATTGTTTCTTTGTTCTTTGTTTCAGTCTTTCTTTCTCTTTAAGTGATCATAATACATCTCAAAAAAAAAAAAAAAAAAAGAAAAAATCAGAAGTTTTCAGGTCAGACAACAGACGTAGTCTAGCCTTTCAAGGGCCCTCAAGGGCCAACACTTATACTATACACAATGTAACAATAGTCACTATACAAGAGGAAACACATAAACCATGCTGGGTTGTACAACCTACAAAATAGACAAGAAAAATATCTGTATAAACCTGAAGACCAAGTTCATTGTCGTGTCCTCTTGCTTTAAAACCTAATGTCAGATTAACGATGGCTCAGTCTAGTATTACCGGCCATTATCGATTGATCATGCTTATGTCCATATACCACACATAAGCCTAGCGTGGGTCAGAGACAATAGCTTGTTAAAGTGTAGTTTTCTCGCACGCAGTGAGAGGCCACAACCCTTCAAGTGCTTTTTAAAGATTTTCTCCACCGGTAAATTAAACTTTTTTTCTCGATAAGGTTTCTTCGTCCTTATCGCAGCTCTCTTTTGCAAATATCAGCATTTCAAAAACAGGTGCTAAGATATTTCCCTTCATTAGAGTGTTGACATTGGTACATGTGGAATTAAAACATTTAAGTTCTCGGAATGTTTCAATTATTTTCAATACAAATACTGAAAGTTATTGTCTATTTATTTCGAGGCAAAAGTACAAGATTTCAAACTATACTTAATGTTAATCATTGAAAAATTAGAATGTAATTCAAAATGATAACTCAGTACTTGATATGTTGATATCATAATCTAGTAATCTAGTTAAACTTTTGACAAAAGGTGTAAAAAATTGCAAAAGTACTTTGCAACGCCTAATGAGAGACTCCCTTTTCTAAGTGGGACACCCAAGAAGAAACTTGAAGACAGGGCTTTTTTTTTTCTTGGACTGAGTAACCTGATTCTGCTTTTAGAGACGGGCGAGACATCGCGCTGTGGTCTTAAATTAAAATCTGCTAAACTGTTAGCAAGAGAAAAAGACTTTATGAACCTCCTTGAGTGGGAGGTAAACTAATCCTTGAAACTGCATACAGACAAAAAGCAGGGGAAAAAACAGATCCATTTGCAAGACTTATGCTGCTCTGCTCTACTCTACTGTGCTCTTATACACTTCCTTCTACACTTCTGTCTTCTCCTTTCCTCTCCTCTTTCCTAGTTATCTCCCAATAAAATAAGATATCATAATCCGCTATTGAAGCACTTATTGGAAGTATACTCTCAAACCATAGCCCCCCCCCCCCCCCCCCCCATCCGTTGGTCAAAAGCAACAAATGCTCTCAGTTTTCAGTAAAAGACATAAAAGAAAATAGAATGAAAAATATAATTCATCGTGGAATAGTGTTAATAAGATGATACTTATTCGTTGGATCATATGTGAGTTGAGTTTCTTTGATGTGTTGTTCTCTCATGTGCCACGAGGTTTTTTCTCCAGGTTTTCTGGTTTTTCCTCCCTCTGAAAAATCAACATGTGAGTTGAGTTGTATGCATAGAATATATAATGTAGTGGTAGTGTGTGTGAGTGACAGTGGGCCAAATTGGAAACCAGTATTCATTTACTGAATTCGTATCCCACTATTTAAAAAGTTATTTATTTGTTTATTTATTTAATATTTGTCTCGCGATCCTCTACAAATGGCCCTCAATTGTCAGAGAAACGAATAAGTATCATTTCTTTCTTTCTACATCGCAGATAATGTAGTGTTTTACTGATGCGCATGCGTCAGTCTAATGTTTACGTAACGACGTCACTGATATCTAGCGTCTTCATGATACAATTTAAATTATCTCTTATCTGATATCGAAGTAATGTCTCGGACGTCTTAAGCGTATTATTATGACGTTTTTTACTTTCCAATTTCCTTCCTTCGTTTTGAACACTTCCGTAATGAGTTTGTGTTTACATTGGAAGGCCAATGTAAAGTCTTGACTGACCCAAGGCCGAACTTTGGAAATGGAACATACCATAAAAACTTTCTTAATGTCTGTTCTTTCTTTATCAGTAACGTTTTGTTAGCTCTCCCTTGATTCGAGGATTTTTACCCGTGGGTTCTCTGGTTTTTCTCCGTCCGCATAACAGGCCAGCTCGCTAGATTCCAATGTGACTCAAATGATTTGTGAATAACCATGCACGTGTCGTGACTTTGATCAGCATCAGCCTAGAGGTTGTTTTAATGGTATACGTATCGATCAAATTTGAAGGTTTTTTCTTCTTCTCTTTCTTCGTTTCCTTTAAGCAAAACTTCTGGCTTTTTCCCGTTCTTTAATTTTGCCATATGATTCTAGAATCGTTTCCTATGCTAAAAATATCTATTGTTTTCAAACTCTAGAAAAAAACAAAATCGAGAACCAAATCTAGAAATTCCTCAGTCATTAGTTGGCATTAGCTCTCAATCACCACACGTAATCGCTCTTACCAAAATTTAAAAAATCATTCAATCTCAATACCTTTTTCTATGCGAGGTTGAATATGAATAATTGTTTCAATCAATTCCTCAAATACATGACAAAGAAAACCCTTTTCCTTTAAAGGCTTTTTTTTAAAATTCATGTGTCGTGGAATGCACTAGATTCTTAACGTTTTTTCGAAACTTAATGCCAACTAGAATACATCCGAAAGATATCGATCACGGAATGGATTACATCACTCCCACGCAATACCGGTCCCACTGACTAATTAAAATGAAATTGATTACTTGAAAGCGAATAGGCTAGATATATAGGATGCTACGGGAAACCCTTCCTTTGGATATGATAAACTCTTGCCTTGATATACGCTGAGTTGTGGTAATGTAAGATAATAGCGAGTGCATGTCTGAGCTGAGACTGACCCGGTAACATCTTTAGTATCGTATGATCATTGTCGATATCATTGATCTCTCAAGCCTTCGTGTATAGAGAGTATTTATCATTGTTCTTTATTGTTAAGAGAGAAGAGCAGTTTTCTTTCAACGACTTCGTGTATTCGTATCCTCACAGAAAAAGTGAATTATCTATCAGTAAAGAAAACTTTCCTGTATGTTCTACGCAACATGCATGCTCGGCTTGTCTTTGGAAATATGAGTAGGTCTTACCACTCTCCCCCTATAATGTCCCAATAAGGGATTTTACACCTTAACACAATAGGTAACTAGCCCCCTTAAATTTTTCCCTCTTTCTAGGATCGCTAGAGCAGTTACCTTATTTCAGGCTTTTTTTCATTTGTAACATGATATCTGAGACCTTAACTAGAGAGTAATCAAAACAACATAACCCACGGAGGCGTATCCGGGGGAAGGTTCCATCAATCCGGAAATCCCTCTTTTCAAGTTCAAAAACTGAACGAAGGCATTTATAACTGGATTTGCCGAGTCATCCACTTTGGACGAGTCAAAATCCCTCCACACCCCTACCCTGCTAAATCTTTACTACCCTTACCCCTTCCCGGACAGGCCATCTTTGCAGCTGCTGTTCTCTTCTTTTAGTTTGAGTTTTGACAATGAGAACGAACTGCAACAAACTGAGTTGCAAGTTTATAACGTATGTTATCGTTGTTTCTACCTTGCTCGATGATTACAAATACCCAGCAGAGATCAAAAGTCTGTACAATGAATGACATTATTTTAGTGTTGAAATATGTGCATCAGAAATATTAGTTGTAGTATTATATGTCATCTGGACTCTAACCCTGTCATCTGTCTTCACTCCGTGTCAACACCAGTGTCAGCTTTTAAAAATGACCATTTAGTACGAGAATGAGTGTAAAACACCGGTCAAAAAGGCAAACCTTTACCCAATACCTTTTCTATCTGTTTTTGAGCTCTACTTATCTGTGAATGGTCTTAGATTGGATAAATAAGTTACATGAAGGAGTAAGAATGATTCGTTTTGAATATGCGCTTTCATATCATCGTTTTTTGTTAGCGGTTCTGAACATAAAATTTTTCAATCCAGGAATCAGTGACGTAACTTGATACTGACCCAAGACTTTGTTGTTGTTTGAACTCAAATGTCGTTTTGTAATCAGTCGGTAAGTTCTTAAGACCGTTGAAAAGAACCATGACAAATTCAAACTACTAGAGCTGTTAAAACCTCTTCAACATATGAATTAACACTTCCCAGAGTTTCATTAATTTAAGATATGTTATTACAAGGGATTAGACCTAAATCGATTGGGTGTGAATAAACCAGAGAAACATACCTTAAGGGGAAAAGAAGACCCTAGCAAAAGCGTACCATTTCTTCGTTAATACAGGATTTTAAGAATAAAAAACTAAATATTTCCAAGTACGGTAGTTCCTAAATGAATATTTCAAAGTGAGTTGGCATCAACTTCAATCCATTTGGAAAAACTTCGTACAAATGAAATGTTTGATGACAGTGTAACTGGATCTATCCTGCAGTATTTTTGTATATTGTTTTCCATCGCATAATATTTGGGTATATTCTCTTTAGTATTATTTCCTTCTTAGTTTCCATCTGACTAAAATAACGTAGTGTTTTAGTGTTTTTTTAATTAATTTTTGAGGACTGATGGGATTGGGAAAAAATATTACACCCTAGAATAAAATAGTTAATTGCGTCAAAGCTAATCAAACGCTCATTACGAAAAGTGCTTTTCATTACCATCATTAATACTAGTAACTTTATTAGAAGGATTATACAGGACAATTAATTAATTTATATAAGAGGCGTGGGCATAATTACTTAATTACGAATGTTGGCGTGATGCTTCATCAAAATATTTGAAAATGTGGGGGTCGATAATTGTAGGATGGTGAATGCCAAGTTCACGCATTTAGAATGCACAAGTCTTTTACTCCTCTCTACAAAGGGGTGTGGCGTTATCGCTAGTTGTTTTGAACCAAAAAGGAAACTGTTTTCCCACTGAGAATGCCCACGCATCATCTCCGTATACTCCATCCAGACTGTTCGTAAATTTTATGGAAACGGCCACGTGCACGCCATGCCATCCCATCCTATTGCTCATCCGGATTATATTGGGCTAGATTAGCCATTGAACAGCCATTGCAAATCCATAGGGTTTTAAGGAATCATATATAGTTCTTTTTTGGTATAACAGAAAATTCTTTGCGACCAAATGTTTTGATAGCCATAAATGATACTGATGGGTTTCCTGTGGATTTGGCGATAACGTTGGCGCCAAAAACGCGCGCATGCCCTCCAGCTATGGGACCTTCAGACTGTTAGTCTTTCGCAGGATCTTTAAGCAACAAATAAAGATTATTACCATGTGTTTATTACGAAACTGATAAAAGACACAGTCATAATGCGATACACTTCCTTCTTATACACTACTAGATAATCAGGCTTAATTTTACACAATTCACCAAAACACACTTGAATCGTCGAAAGATACAAGCCAGCCAAAAAACCGCGGTCAACGAACAGGCTAGAACTCTGTATACAGAATCTTTAGTGATAACACAATTTGCCGCTACTACTTCGGCTTGCTTTATCTATTAAAACTAAGTAACTACACTACATCCGGGTGCTCTTAGCAGTTTGTGCATGTAGTAAAGAGATAGCGTAGCTGGGTGGTCAATACACGATATAATCCTCTGAGATTGTCAAGAGTAGCGTTGATGTTTTCAAGGGGCTTGGTCTTGTTCTAATAAGGATAAAAGAAGGATTCCAGCGGAGAGAATTTAGTTCAAGGAAAGCTCCCGAGGTTCTAGCATATGCTTCAACACTGACGATTTCTTTATAAACACCGGTTTGCAAGAACTCGCTCACTAAGAGTCTTGACTGAAAAACAGGACAGCCTTTTGCGTTAAGTCTTTTCTACACTATGGATGTACTAAAGTACGCATCAATCGTACTGTTATTCCTCGCTGTTTGTGTAGAAACGTTTCATGTTCAAGTTGGAAAAGTTTCTAGGAGATGCAAGTGCAGAAGAAGAGGTCGACGAATGGTTCAGGTAAGAGCACAACAAAATCCTTTCAAAATAGTTGTCTTTTTATTGATTTTTAAAACTACTACTACGGATTTTCTCGTACACTTAGCTACTGTTCGCTACACTATTTTCCCTTCTTACAAAACTAAATACTTCTTAGAGTATTATTATTACAGTTTATTTTTTCTAATTATGCATTTTTGTTCGTATGTTCTGTTCTATTTTTTCTCTTACAAAAAAATGACTTTTTTCTTTCTTTTTGTGTCAATATGATAACGCAAGTCTATATTGAGCCAGTTTGATTTGGAATCTAGAATTCAATTCAAGTCGCAATTAGTATTTCTCACTAAAACTGAATGGATTCTCTTTACTCTGACAACCCTCCAATACTCTTCGCTGGAATAAGCACATTAGTAATGCTATTCAAAAAGCTAATAAACGCTTATATATACGTTTATATAAACATAAGATTATGTTGCACATGTATAAGACTGTTCGCCAGTTTTTCATCTCGCCATTCCAGAAATAAGTAATGTTATTAAGCAAGTGGAAAAGACGGCACTCTCAATAATCTCGCCTGGTAATAGTTCATACCAAAAACTGAATTTGAATTATTTGGCATTAACTCGTTTGATGATAGAAGACGTGAAATGAACAGTGTAGAAGGGTCTATAATTATAGCATTACTGATCAGTCAAGTAAACCAAAGCATATTCGTAAGTAGTTTTAAAATACATTAGCGAGCATATAACATTCTGCTCATGTGGACGAACCGTTTCGTGAATACTGATTTGTAATAAATCCATCTATCTATCTCTTCTTGGTCAAATGATTTATGAATTCGTATACAATATATAATTGTCTTGGCGAAAATATTCGTTACTGATCATGATGGTGGACATATGCTTGGCCATCTTTGTTAAACGATTACAGTGAGGACACTCGAACCATGAACACTTGATGTTTTTATATTTTTTATTTTATGAACTTTCTACTGCTTCAAACCTTCTGAAAATGAAGCACTGAACTCAAATAAACTTATTGTTCAAAATAAATCATATTTCCAATCGATTCACACAAGGGATAAAGGAGAAAAAAATATGAAAAAAACCTCAAAGTGTTCACGGTTCGAGTGTCCTCACTGTAAATCATAAGCCATTTAGTTTCCTTTATTCATTACCAAAGAAAATCATCCTATTGTCTAAGTAAATGAATGGAAATACTAGAATAACGATGTCATTAGCTACTTAGCCACAACTTAAGAATATTAGCCTGAGGGTACTTTGTGACAGTCCTTACGAATTAGGAATTAAGTTTAGGAGATCAATGCTTGGGTGAAAAAGAGTGAAATACCAAAGCTGATTACCTCCTTTCGCTCGAAATGAAGATTCGAGTCTCAGCTTTACAATGACCTCCAACAGCCGGTATAGAGCGGTTTTTGTAGAAGTGGGAAAATCGTAGCCGCAGTGTGGTCGTACCGTATAACTTACTGTAGCATTAATCACGCATCAATGTTACAGCATGTCGTACCATGTACGTGCTGTAAGTCAATAGGGACTTTCAGCAACTCGAAATCTCGAACGGGAACGTCAGTATCTGAACGAGAAAAGACGATATCGTTCTCGCCAGAATGCGATATTCAGCAATTGCACGTCGTTCACGTCTTGAGATCAAGAAGTAACACCTATTTCCAGATCTTCTTCTATCATTAAATCACAGCTCTGAAACCTCAGATCTCACGTCCCTGTTCTAAATTTCGAGTTGCTTAAGGTTCCGCTCTATTACCCATCAGTTCTGTCAATGATTACTAATAAAGTTTGTTTGATTATTTCAAATAGTACCTAGAAGAGATAGAACCAGCTCTGGAAGAAATGTGCTCATTCACGAGACTACACTGCAATGATTTACCAAACCAAACAACTCTGGGACCCCAACATCAAAGACAAGGCTTGACGTCAATGGGCGTAAAAGAATTCATTTTAGCAAGTCAAGCAATTAAATTAACAGATGCACTAAAGACCTTGTGTCAAACTGGAAGGAAGCTTTGCGAGCCCACAGTGACAAGGAAACATCTAGTCGCGTCACCATGGCGTCTCAAGAAAGAGCGAAGACGAGTTCAAAAAATTGATACCAAAACAAGTAATTAACTGACTTTGTGACAATATCAGCCTCTGGCACGAGCTGGGGATGTGAGTAGGAAATTCGGTCGTGTATTCGACATCGTCATGCGTCTAACAAAACTGACCAAACGCACTGTATGTATATATATATATATATATATAGTCTTTTTCTTATGCATTGCAATTGGGATTTTCTTTTGGTAAATATTATACCCATGGGTATAAGTAAGAGATTATTTCTTGTTCCGCTGCAGCCGATTGATATATCTGTCGGTCGCACATTTATCCCAACACTCACCTACGATATTTGCTCTGTTTACGCACTTAGTCTTTCCTGGAAAACCCCTTTGAAAACCAAAGCAAAACAAGGCTAGCTTTGGGAAGAGGATTGGAAAAAATGAAACCCTGGTCTAGTTGGGTGCAGTGTTAAACTGTATAACCAAGATCTACTTCTGCAATTCTGCAAACTGCGACGTTGTCGACACTAGTTATATATTCTCAGCCAATGAAATCCAACTTTTTCTAGTACCGCTGGCCGGAATTCTGCATTGTGTGAGCAGCTTTCCATAATTTATAGTTTTGTTGTAGTAAAGGTTGTTACGTGTGACATCCCACGAAATCTCGGTCGTTAGCAACTTTGCGTGCAACACCGCGTGTCAGGGCCATAACAGGTTACCACACTTGTGTGTCAGACATGAGTTACTGCGAGTAGTTTAGGACTCAAAAGAGTTTATGACGATGTTACTAAGAGGGCTCTTATTGGCTACATCACTTTAGTATATATTATGATGTGAATCGACGTTATTCATTCTATGAAAATTAAAGAAGCCCTTCAGTATCAAATTTTGTACTCAGTCCTTGGCTTCTCTAAAAATTCATCTGACAATTTTTTAATTAACACTTTTTATGGAAATATAAGTATTTCAATAGACGGAAATAACAGAGCATTTTTTTTCATGATATTTCATTTGATTTCCTTGTTCCATTTTTGGTTTGTGAGCTTTGATGCACATTGTGTATTGGGTTTGGAGTTGATAGGTAGAAGAATATCCACTTAGGACTGGTCCCTAGGGTGGATATACTAACCCTCCACCTCCTTTAGGCAATTCACTTGAAAAGTGCTTGTCTTGTTGGGGAGAGATGATTTGTTGTAGTTAGTAGGGAGTGGCCCTCCTCATAAAATAAACCTGCGTATACGGGTTCACCATAGGAATCCCATTGGCCAGTTTATTTGTATAACAAGCATGTGTGTCGGGGGAGGGAAGGAGCCTTCTTAGTAAATTAATGCTCATTCAACAAGGACCGGCTCCAAAAAGGGGCTAATAGCCATAATATGGCGCTGAAGTATAATTCGAATTTGTAATTAATTATGATCTGGTCATAAGAAATGGAGACGGTTCTGTTAGCATATATAACGACTCCAATGTCTGTCCCAAAAAAACGTGGTTAATTGGCAAGTTCACTTAAAATGAACCTTTGAAGCATGGGCGTAATATGTTCCAATTAAAGACCGCATGCCATCAATTGTTTTTGGAAATAGGATTCTTTGTTTCAGTTTTATCCATATTAATATCTTGCCAAGCGTTTCTAGAAAACAAAGAATTCAAGGGAATTACATGGGAAAAAGTCCATGCCGAAAAGAACTATTAAGAGTAGTTATTGTGTTTGGGATTCTGCTTTTAGAGTACTTTAGAGGTTGTGGGAGTTTTGAGCGATAGGGAAACAATTACAGAAATAAATGTCAGGTGGTTGTAACTTTGATGTAAGCAATTCAAAATAAATACTAAAAACTGTTCCAGGTGCAACTTGGAGTGCTATAGATCAGGGTTTGTGTTGACGAAGCATATTATATATTCATATTGTGTTGATGAAGCATATCAAAACCCTGAAATGAAACCAACTCACAACCATATTTTGAAGTGCTATAGATATTTTAAAATGGCCCCCGCTAAGAGAAATTGCTAATAAATAAAGAAGTGGCTGCCATATGTTGGTTGATATGACAAAAAAAGAACAGTTCAATAGCGCAGCGCGGTTTTTCTAAAAATAGATTTCACACCACTGGACTCCCGCACGACTCAGACAAACAAAGCTGAACATTTACAGTAAATGTATGGGAGTTTAGTACTTCACTCGCTATTTTTTACATTTTATCAACGTTTATGTACATCGGCTCTACCAAGTTATTTCCCCCTTTCGAATCAGTGAACAAGTACTCGAGACGAAAATGAATGTAAGATTCTTTATTTTCCTTATATAGTAATCTATTTCTCTTCCATATATTACTAACTTCCTATTTACTTTTCTTCCTTCCTTTGTTTGTATTCTTACCATGCAAAACTCCTTTTATTTATTTGTTAATTTTTTTATTTTTTTCACTTCAATTTTCAGTAAACGTCTCGTAATTTTGACAGTTTCATTTACTGATCATATTCAAAACTATAAAGCTGAGGACTTTAATTTTAAAAACAATTCTAATAATTTCTCTTTCCTACGCCACCCCATCGATTGTGCTTGCCTGGTGGGCCGTCGCTCGAAAGGGCGTCTTTTTCCATTTCTTGATTCACTTTTCTTGCCTCAAGAAACGCTTCGTATTCGTCTTGACTTTGTTCTTCAAAGTTCGGGCGATCTGCATTTCGAGTTGAATGAATGAATAAAATAATTACGTAAATTACAAGATCATTGATTATTGATAACTTCTGCGAAATTTAATTGGACCTTGGAGTTAGAACGTTTCTAAGACCACCTGTTGACAGCGGAATGACAATGCTTTGCTACGCCGCTGTCTTTTACTCCTACTACTACACTGCAAGCTTGTATGGGGTCAGTCGCGGGTTCCATACTCGATCGACTGAACCGCATAAGTGAATTGAGTTTGTTTGATGTGTTGTTAACGTTCTCTCCCTTGCCACGAGGGTATTCCTCCCTCCGTAAAAATATACATGTGAATTGAGAGATGTGTATGCAATATTGAATGTAGTGATATATACTGTGCGTAAGCCGAACGTGGGCCAAATGGAAACCAATATTGTATTTGTTTAACCACTATAACCACTATAACCACTATAAGGGAATTTTAAAGTTTTCTCAATAACTCAATATTTTCCGTTCCAATAATAACATAATCAATACTACAGTAAAAGTATATTTTAATAGAGGTAAATAGCCGCTAGACATTATCTGTTGAAATAGACTAATTTCCGTAAAGAAAACTAAAGGTGACTTAAGCAGCGGGGAGCAAAACCATACTTTGTACTATAAAGTCACTTTAAAGGATGATTATTTTCCCTTTTGGATCAGACAAGATGCCGGTTTTTTTTGGGGGGAGGGGTACCAAGAGTGGCGTAGTGGTATTGCACTTGCGTCTCACCTCTGGAATACTGGGTTTGATTCCTGGACTCGACATCACATGTGAGTAGAGTTTGTTAGATCTCGCCCTTTGGTTTGAGGTTTTTTTCTTCAGATATTCTCCGGTTTTCCTCCCTCCTCAAAACTTAACAAGCTAAATTTCAATTCAATCTGTGAGTTAGCCGTACTCTGACTTAGATCAGCACAAAGGTTTTATCAGGGTATCGATAAATTTGATGTCTTACCTAACGATGAGCCGCTTGCCTGAACAATTCCCATCAAGATTACCAAGCATAGAACTAATGTAGAGAGTCTGTTCATCTTGGTTGACTAGTACTAAATAGAGACACATGAAGACCAAAGTTTAACGACAAAACATAACGTTATCACAATATTCATTATCCATTGGAGAGGCAAAAGTTTTGTTATATATATATATGTTTTTTTTTTATTTAAACATATTTTTTCTCTGTGTTCTCTTCAAGAAAACGATATGTTTGAATAAAAATATATATATAACAAAATTTTGCCTCTCCGTTGGATAATGAATATTGTAATAACATTTTGTTTTGTCGCTAACTATATAGAGGCAAAAGTTTCGTTATATTACGATTATTTTAGTTTCTTTTGACTTCAAGTAATATAAAAATGATATAAAGATTTAAAAAAAAAAATTAATAAAAATCTTCTTTATCTTTCAAAAAGAAAGCTTTAAAACTTTTATGTTTCTGTCAACGTTTTAACTTCATTTTTGGCAATGAGTTTTTCCTCTACTTCTAGAACCTTTCTCACAAGAGTTAAGAATTACATGGAATTCTCAAACTTTGTCTTACCTTTGACGACGCGTTCTCCGACTGTTAACACTTGATGCAAAAAGATATGGCTATTTAAATGTTTTCCTTTCCTAATTTGTAAGTCCAGCGGAATAAACTAAATTATGGAGGAAGACAGACTTAGTTGGCGTCCATCGATAAACAGTAGAAAGTAGATAATTGAAATAATTTATATCTTGTACAAAATGCCCTCTGGCAAAAATTAGCACGTTTTTGTAATACTAATATGCGTGTAGTTCCGAGACAGTTGTTTCCTTGAGAGGGCAGTATGTTAGATAACTGTATTAACTTGGTTTTCTTCTCAGTTTACCTTTGTGAACAATTCCCTTGTCTTTGGCTTTTTTCTTGTTGGTTTTGCTTTTCCACTGTTTTTTTTTTTTTTTTTTTAGGTTTGTCTGTCCTAGCTTTAACACCTTTAACAGTTTTTTTTACGATGACGTTTTTGCTTTCCTCTCGTAAAAAAAGACTTAACATAAAAAAGCATGTAAGAGAACATATGGTTTAATATCTTAAAGCACTTTCCTGATAACACAAGTCATTGTATTGTGTTCTATTGTCGCGCTTTTCGCATGTTTTATCATGAAACTGTGAGCCAAAACACTACAGACGAACCGATCGAAAACTAACTCCTACAAGCAATTGATAATATCGCGATATTTTCATTCAAATATAAAAGAAACATTCGAATACTTCATATCATATCAATTATTTAGCGTTTTGATAGGACCTAGAATGTACTGCTTTTAGATTCAGTATTCATTTGTAGAATAAATGCTTTGTATTTTAAGGTAGTAATAATGTAAGAAAAAATATGAATACGAAGATGGATGAAATTCATTTTTCCTTCAGAAGTTAACTGTTTATAGGCCTTTATACCTTCAGAAATATGCTATTACGTGACAACAAGATCAGACTCGATGAAATAACAGATGAGCAATATGGACACCGTGGGTCATTGAAGGGTATAGAGGAAGTTCTCATTATCAATATCCCCTCCCTATCTACATCCCTTGGTGTAAGAGATCGGTAATCTTACCAAACGTACTCCATGTATTTTTTAAATTTTGCACGGGACTCTATATATATTTTTCTTTGAATTTCCTAAAACAACAGGTAAAAATCAATCTTTTGACAAAGTTTGAAAAAAAAAACCCATAATTATTAGAACTTGTAAAAAAAGCGTTTTATTTGTTTTTGTTGTCATCATTTGAGTACGATTCTCGGTTCATTGAGCTAACAAGATGCTAAATTTTGAGCTTATTTTTAAACTGACTTTCTTCAAATATTTTAGTAGTATAAAAGTCTTCGAAAATAATGTTTAAAGTAGATGTCTTGAGAAAATTGCTTCCAGAGCTATTTTCAATTTTTGAGTTTTGAATGTTTGTGTGCAAAGCTTGATTTCCGCCACTTTTCTTTCGAAAACTTGTCAAGATGGTCATATTCAAAATTCATTATCTCGAAAACGAGCTCGGAACACCCTATTTTTCTTTTCATTTTTGGAATCTTGATAATATACGACAAAACGCTTATTTCACGACGTTTCGATGTCGCTGACATCATTTTCATTTTTGGAATCAGCGTTAAATTCTGTGTAAATTATCTTTTTAAGACCATTTCATAATTACTCCTTGCTAAAGTAGTCAGTTTGTTACATCTTAAACGTCACAACTATACTTCCCCTTATGACCCACACAAAGCTATGTAGATATAGACCCTCTTGGAGCGTTCACTGGGTTGCCTTTGTAAGTTTTCTAGAGCTCGATGATGAACATTCCAAGACTCGCCAAATCTCCAAGCTAATCCCACTTACTTATTTCGCGCAGGAGTTTTCCTTTCCTGTGTAGAACAACCTTTTATCTTACTTTTCTAGTAGGAAGACAGGTTTGATTGCTTTACTAACGCGTTTAACGAGTATTAAGTTACTTGTTAACCTAAACTACCTTAAAGACTAGCATGTCTGATGAAATAACTATATCTATTTCACGATCGAGAATGCTCACTGCCAAATAAGCTTTTTTATATCAAGATGAAATTTTGGTTAAAGACATTTCCACCCACTCACAAAGTAGTCATATGGTTGTACCAAAGAAAAGAAATGTTCTGCAATTTTTTTAGTCCTGCTTGGTTCGCGTTTAGGCGTTTTAGCAAGGCAGTGTTCACATATTACACTATTAAGCTTATAGTAATTAAACTTTGAATAACGAGACCTCAAGTCATTTACTGAGTCTTTATTATCACCACTATATACAGTTAAAGATAAATGCATAGCTTCCTCAAAGATATCACAGTCACTGAATGTATTCTCTATCGAATCATCGATTGTTTGATATACAAAGACACTTGTCAATAGTGTGAATTGAACAAATGATATTGTGCCCTAAAACATACAGCATTTCAATTGAATAATACCGATTATGACTACATAAATAAACAACGATTTCACCTTGAGTTTCAGTGAATTAAAGTTCTTATTTTCTGTGCTCTCACACATCTTGTCATCGATGCAAATATTCAACATGCCGTTTTGGCAGTTCGCTTTCTCATCAGTAGATCACAATCTGCTCGTTTGACTTCAAGTTCTTGTGGTCAGCTTCAAAGATTTGCTTGTCAATTGTTTTGTAGTTTTTCTTCGTCTAGTTTGTATTTGAAATCTGGCAAGATCTAGATTGGTTAGTTTGGCTAGATAGTTCTAAGAGATTCTCATAGTTTGCTCATAGATTCTCATAGTTTTCTCTTTGAGTACGTGGACCAACCCGTTCCAAAATCGCTCAATTGTACTCTGCACTCGTTATAAAAGCAAAAGCTATTGACTGAATGATAGTGTAATTCAGAAAGGATTCCAATATAGAATGGCATAATTAGTGGCGTGCCAAGATAATGTTGCTGGTTTGTGCAATCATTCTTAAGGGAAAGTAATGAAAAAAGACGTTCGCTTTGAATTAGAAGGTTGGTTATGAAAACAAACTAGCAGCCTACAAGTCCAAAGAATCTATGTTAATGCATTAATGTTAAATAATGGACATACAAGTTATCTGTTACATTATGCTAAGAGACACGTAGACAGACAGATAGACAAACACCTGAAGGAGCCTGGACAGACAGACAAGGAATGGAAAGAGACTTGAACACTAATGGACAGACAGACAAGGAATGGAAAGAGACTTGAACACTAATGGACAGACAGACAGGAAATGGAAAGACACTTGAACACTAATGGACAGACAGACAGGAAATAGAAAGAGACTCGAACACTAATGGACAGACAGACAGGGAATGGATAGAGACCTGAACACTAATGGACAGACCGACAGAAAATGTAAAGAGACTTGAACACTAATGGACAGACAGACAGGAAATGGAAAGAGACTTGAACACTAATGGACAGACAGACAGGAAATAGAAAGAGACTTGAATACTAATGGACAGACAGGAAATAGAAAGAGACTTCAGTGGGGGATTTTTTTTGTTGGAGATTTTTAGGAAAACAAATCAAAAATGATTCTCGGCCTTAAATGTGATAAGAGTTTATTACATCTTCCTTGGTACCAGGGTTTTTCTCCGAGTTCTCTGGTTTTCTTACCTCCGCAAAATCTCACATTTTATAACTTCCAATTCAATCTGTGAATTACAGGACATTATACAGGATACTTTGTCACATACCTGATGATGCACTTGCCTGGAAGATCCCTATCAGGAGTACCAAGCATACAGCTAGTGTAGACAGTCTGTTCATCTTGATGGATTACTAAAGATACTAAAATGATAAATACTTATAATTAAACGAATGGTAAACGTTTGCGATATAACTTGTTGCAGCGCCTTCAGAAGATGACGCTTTCGCAAATGAACGAAAGAGGAGATAAACCTTGCATGACGAAAATTGGCTCTACCGATTGCATTGCGCAACAAATCCATCGAAGATCTAATCAAAACGATAGAAAACTAGAGAAAATTTGTGTTCCAAAATTGAACAGAGCTGATACTCATTATGCGTTGTATTCCGGCTGATTTATGAAGAACCTGTAGAAAACATTTCCAAATGAGCCCGTGAAAAACGTGCAATGCACTCAAATGATGTTTTTTTATTTTCGACTCTTAGATGGCTTCATTGACTCTCGACTGCGTGGTTTCTTTGACACTGAAATGCCTTCTTTGACTCGCAACTGGCTTTTTGACATGGAAATGGGTTCTTTGACTCTCAAATGCTTTCTTTGATTCGCAACTGGCTTTTGACATTCAAATAGCGTCTTTGCAATTCATGGGCTTCATTGACTCTCGACTGCGTGGTTTCGTTTCCTTTTGACTCTTTAACGCCTTCTTCACATTCAAATGCCTTTGACACTGAATTGGCTTCTTTGACTCTCATATGCCTTCTCACCTTATCACAATCGGTTTGATTAAAATAGCAACATAAAGTACACCAAGAGAAACGAAGTTTGTTGCAACTTTGAGTCCGTGGACTTAGTAGTAACAACTCAAAATCACCTCTTCAACTTTCAACGCCGAACAAAGACCAGGAAAGCAGCTATTGTACACATATACTTACTATTATTACTTCTACAAAGTGTAATGAGGAAAACAAATAGTATGGAATGTATAAAGAACATTTCTAAATGCGAATATTACTGTCGTTGTGAAGGAAATTGGCCATATATATATATATTCTTTTTAAATATCAACTTTTTAACGAATCACCTATACACGTTAAAGATAATTGAACCAATCGCGATAAATTACACACCTTAACTTAAAATTTGCCTACGAAAAGCTAAAAAAAACATTTTGTACTTTTGTAGTTATGTTTTTGATGTATTTGTTTTTGTTTCGCAACTATCACTATTTTCTTTATATAGTTTCGAACATGTTTACCAGTAATACACTTATTCATGTACAAACCTGGGCTTACCTCAAGCGGTGTTCAGCTAGGGTTTGGCTTGCTAAGATTCAGTGATGAAAGGCAGTCAGTTCTCGGTATTCATAAACACGCTAGTCACTATTTTCCCTACGATGACGTTTTTGCTTTTCTCTCGGAAAAAAAGACAACATGAAAAAACATATAAGAGAACATATGGTTCAATATCTTAAAGCACTTTCCTGATAACACAAGTCATTGTATTGTGTTCTATTCTCGCGCTTTTCGCATGTTTTATCATGAAACTGTGAGCCAAAACACTACTGACGAACCGATCGAAAAAGTCCTACAAACAATAGCGCAGCGCGGCCTTACTGAACTGAACAGATATCACGTTATGGGACCCCCCGCATGACTAAGACAAACGAAGTGCCGTGTCTGAGTCTACCTCTATGGTATATAGAAAGTTTCCAGTCGTCTGTTAGTTCATAAAACCTTAATGAATCACATCAGATCAATAATTTATACAATATTAATGGAATTTTGAGTACATTTGTGCCAAATTTTGCGATGTACGAGCGAAAGTTGAGGAAAACGGCCTGTAATTTACAGAGAATGTATGTGACTCTTGTGTGAGTCACGGCAGGGGGCCATATATGCGCGACGTAATAGCCGCGCTGCGCTATTGATAATATCGCGATATTTCATTCAAATATAAAGGATGTATTCCAATACTTCATATCATATAAATTATTTAGCGTTTTGATAGGACCTAGAATGTACTGCTTTTAGCTTCAGTATTCATTTGTAGAATAAATGCTTTGTATTTTAAGGTGACTGACTACTTTTGAACGTTCAATTTGAGCCCACGATGTGCGCGCGCACAAAAATCGCTCAAAACCGCATAACAACCTTTTATTGAGGAACCATACACGTTTCGAACAGGGCAAAAACCCTAGATTTTTCTTTAAATTTCCTAAAACCACAGGTTAAAATCAATGAAAAACGTAATTATTAGGACTTATAAAAAAAGTGTTTCATGTGTTTTTGTTGTTGTAATTTGAGTATAATTTTCGGTTGATTGAACTAACAAGAAGCTGAATTTTTAGTTTATTTTTAAATCTTTCTTCGTTTGTTTTATTAAGTCTTCAAAAATAATGGTTAAAGTAGATGTCCTGAGAAAATTGCTTTCATAGCTTTTTTAATTGTTGAGTTATGAATGTTTCTGTGCAAAGCTTGATTTCCGCCACTTTCGTTTCTTTCGAAACTTGTCAAGATGGTCATATTCAAAATTCATTATCTTGAAATGAACATTACAAGACTCGCCAAATCTCCAAGCTCCAGCGTTTTACGCTGATTCCAAACATGAAAAAGAAAAATGGTATTTCCAGAGCTCGTTTTCGAGAAAATGAATTTTGAATATGACCATCTTGACAATCTTGACAGAATGGAGAAAAGATTAATTGTGAGTGAAGGCAACGTTTCGAAATATGAGCTCATTTTTCGCGGCGGCGTGCGGTCAGTCATGATGATTGTAGATTTTTTTATCTGTTATTTTAAACCAGTGACAGATCACGTGAACCCCTTTGCACTCCGTTAATATTATATAAAAGTACATTCAAAGTTTTGGGATCTCAGTCACCCCCCTCTCAAAAATCCTGGATCCGCCCCTGATATCAAAACGCTAAATAATTTATATGATATGAAGTATTCGAATGCATCCTTTATATTTGAATGAAAATATCGCGATATTATCAATAGCGCAGCGCGGCTATTACGTCGCGCATATATGGCCCCCTGCCGTGACTCACACAAGAGTCACATACATTCTCTGTAAATTACAGGCCGTTTTCCTCAACTTTCGCTCGTACATCGCGAAATTTGGCACAAATGTACTCAAAATTCCATTAATATTGTATAAATTATTGATCTGATGTGATTCATTAAGGTTTTATGAACTAACAGACGACTGGAAACTTTCTATATACCATAGAGGTAGACTCAGACACTGCACTTTGTTTGTCTTAGTCATGCGGGGGGTCCCATAACGTGATATCTGTTCAGTTCAGTAAGGCCGCGCTGCGCTATTGTTTGTAGGACTTTTTCGATCGGTTCGTCAGTAGTGTTTTGGCTCACAGTTTCATGATAAAACATGCGAAAAGCGCGAGAATAGAACACAATACAATGACTTGTGTTATCAGGAAAGTGCTTTAAGATATTGAACCATATGTTCTCTTATATGTTTTTTCATGTTGTCTTTTTTTCCGAGAGAAAAGCAAAAACGTCATCGTAGGGAAAATAGTGACTAGCGTGTTTATAAATACCGAGAACTGACTGCCTTTCATCACTGAATCTTAGCAAGCCAAACCCTAGCTGAACACCGCTTGAGGTAAGCCCACACAAGAAGGAAGGAACGGAACAAGCCTCAGGACAGACACCTTAACCAAAGAACAAAATCTCAAGAGAAAATGAAGAGTGAAGTAGCAGTTTTATTAGTTGTCTGTCTAGCTTTTGTCAGCTTTTCTTCGTCAGAGGCATTTTTATGCAATGACCATAACTGTCCCTCGAAATTGCTCCAAAAGGTAACTATACATTACTAATTTAGCAAGCTATGAGTCACCGTACAATTACGACTTTCTTCATATCCATTATCTTAGTAGACAGTATCGTACTTTTTAGCATGCTAGTACAGATCTAAAGTAGAAACTGTTATTCCAATATTTCTATCATAGACTAAAGCTTTACGATTTTACATTTATTCATTGCAGTTCAGTTTAAGTTGGAAAGTTAAGTTACGTAGAAATGAAAGAGCAAGTGGTTAATACCAAATTAACAATTCATGCATTTGAGGATATGTTTAATCGGGAAGACAAATATGGCTTAATTGTTTTTCTGAGAAGCTTAAAAGTTACAGATTGAAAACATTTAGCTGTGAAAAGTAAAAATATTACTATGAATAATAATAATATAATAATAATAATAATAATAATAATAATAATAATAATAATAATAATAATAATGAGATAATTTTGATAGGGTCAACCGGCACTTGATAGTGAAAAACACTAACAAACCTGTCCTTCTAGGCAAAGAAATCGGAAAAAAACATAACTGAGAGAGAATTAGGCAAGACATCTGTATGCATGATTGCAAAAACATTAATCGAGGCGAATTCAAAAAATATTAAGGAGAAAACTTATATGTGAGAGGTTTCTAAACTAGCTGTGAGGATGCACATGTACTCTACCATAAAGCTTGACACACACGATTTATACATCCTTATGGTACAATGGCAACACTCACTTTCTAAAAGTGTAGTAATAAAAAGTCCGGTTCAACATTTCGCTTGCGATTCAGTTTTATCTAAACCTCGCAAAGTCCTCTCGACCGCCACATTCAATGTTTTGATACTGCTTGAGTTTTTGACGTTTTGCAGTTGATTTTTAAAAATAATGTGACGTTTTGCTGACGTACTGCGAAATCCCGGTACGTGATTTGCCAGATCACTAATTAGAAATCTCGCCATATGTTATTATAATCCGTACTGAAGAGTGGCGACTGATTATCAGAGTAAAATTTAGTATAATAAATATTTGTATAAGATATCGAGATGACCACGCGGAAACCATTATCTTTAGAAACAACGATGCTATTAAATTAGATACCTAACATGTCGTACGTCGTGTGTCGATGCATGTGTCGTCAATGTAGTTTCGTTATGTTCAGTAGTGTTTAAAGCAGGTTGTCTCATGTTTTCGTATTTCAATCCCTCCATGAGGTGTGAATGGAAAAGAAAGAGAAAACGAAAAAATTAGGAGAGAAGGACGGCTTGATAAAAGAGAAAGAGGAAAAGGATAGCAGGAAAGGAAATATAAGAAAGAAAGAAAAACCCTCCCTTATTCACATATCTTAATTAATTTGATATTCGCCTAATCGTCTAATTTTAAATATTAAGTAAAATGGTAGGAAAAACTTGTCGGTCCGAACTGCAGGAATCCGACCGCCTATGAAACCAATCAGATCGCTACATTTTCGTGAGGGCTTGGCATATGTATGTTTTTAAAATAAAAGAGTGGCATTTAATTTCCAAATGGTCTAAACAAATTATTATTATCAATCTAGCTAAAGATAAAGAGGACATTCAATCGCGACAGTGGCCCGTCCGACGTCGTAGAGGACTCAGCAAAGGAAGTTCAGAGGGTTAACAACATTGTACGCAGAATTGACGCTATCAGGAATTCACGTCAACGTAGCCTAGCAACCGATCTTGACATGAATAGTGACTAGTTTTAATTAAAATGTTCAAATCAAATATAAAGAGATTTTTGTAAAAGTCACAAAATATTAGTTTTTATAAAGAGTAAATGAAATACAGGTTATACTTTACCATAATGTAAGATATAACCCTAAGCTTCTGTAAAGACAAAACTGTAAACATGTTGTAACCATAAACCTTTTGAAGTTGTATTATTTTTGAATCTTAACCCATAAAAATGCTTTTAAAAGTGCTATTTAAGTTGCTCTCCAAACATTTCTCGAGTTTTTTGAACCAGTCAGACAAAGAGGGGGAATGTGAAGCGAGGAAATACAAGTTCGAAGATTTTTTAGGCAAAGTTTGAGGATAGGCGATTTTTGAGCCATTTCCAGCTTTTCTCGATCCTTACACGGACTGCCTCTTAAATTCTGTGTAAATTATCTTTTTAAGACCATTTCATAATTACTCCTTGCTAAAGTAGTCAGTTTATTACATCTTAAACGTCACAACTATACTTCCCCTTATGACCCACACAAAGCTATGTAGAACTAGACACTCTTGGAGCGTTCACTGGGTTGCCTTTGCAAGTATTCTAGAGCTCGATGAGGAACATTCCAAGACTCGCCAAATCTCCAAGCTTATCGCGCTTACTTATTTCGCGCAGGAGTTTTCCTTTCCTGTGTAGAACAACCTTTTATCTTACTTTTCTAGTAGGACGACAGGTTTGATTGCGTTACTAACGCATTTTAACGAGTATTAAGTTACCTTAAAGACTAGCATGTCTGATGAAATAACTATATCTATTTCACGATTGAAGGAGTGATGCAATGGCGACCGAGCAAAGACAAATACCTCATGCTCAATATCATGTGATTAATTCTGTCAACATGTATCCAATCATATTTGAGAAATAGTCAAACCAAAACTCCATTGGACAGACAATTGCTATGGTTACGAGTTTCGTCCAATCATGATCGCGACCCGGAAAAAAAAGAACTTCATATTAAGACTGGGTTGCCACAGGTAACCGAGTAAAAAGTGTGTCATGTCATTCATTGATGTTACGGAATTTAGTCCATCGTTACCCTGTACGGGGGGGGGGGGGGGGGGGGGTCAGCAATCATCTGTTGTCTTTTCCAAATATTACCCAACCCCTCTTCCTGGTTGGCAAAAATATCATAACCCCCTATTTTTCACCCAGTTTATTACTAAACCCCTATAAAGCTGCATACAATTAGTAACAACCCCCCCCCCCCTACTATATAGCTTCCAAAAATAATGTGACCCCCAATATTGTCGACCCCCCACCCACATACATTAATAAATGAAAGCCCCTTAAAGGAAAGTTCTGCCAAGCAGGGTAGTCCCTTGTAGAAGTAATTTTAAGAAACTAAGCACTTGCGATAGTTTTATTCATTCATTTCCGACCTATTTAAACTTCTAAATCTATTATTATCAATATTGGATGATAATAGTAACATTGCTTTCGTTTCATGTCAATCATTTTCTGTTTTTGTTTTTTTAATTCTTGTCAATGTTGGGGGGGGGGGGGGGGGAGGAATTCTTGAAACCTTTTTAAATTTTTCCATTTCTGACTTTAAAAAAATCAAGCAAATCTTGATGGCAGCACAGGATCCCTCATGGTGTCGTCTTATTTTTCGTCTCCAAGTGCACCAAATCTTTGTTTTTCGTCTCCAAGTGCACCAAATCTTTGTTTATCGTCTCCAAGTGCACCAAATCTTTGTTTATCGTCTCCAAGTGCACCAAATCTTTGTTTTTCGTCTCCAAGTGCACCAAATCTTTGTTTATCGTCTCCAAGTGCACCAAATCTTTGTTTATCGTCTCCAAGTGCACCAAATCTTTGTTTATCGTCTCCAAGTGCTCCAAATCTTTGTTTATCGTCTCCAAGTGCACCAAATCTTTGTTTATCGTCTCCAAGTGCTCCAAATCTTTGTTTTTCGTCTCCAAGTGCACCAAATCTTTGTTTATCGTCTCCAAGTGCTCCAAATCTTTGTTTATCGTCTCCAAGTGCACCAAATCTTTGTTTTTCATCTCCAAGTGCTCCAAATCTTTGTTTTTCGTCTCCAAGTGCTCCAAATCTTTGTTTTTCGTCTCCAAGTGCTCCAAATCTTTGTTTTTCATCTCCAAGTGCTCCAAATCTTTGTTTTTCATCTCCAAGTGCTCCAAATCTTTGTTTTTCATCTCCAAGTGCTCCAAATCTTTGTTTTCCATCTCCCATTGCTCCAAACGCGGCTTGCCCTGCGTCTCTGAATCCGCCGAATCTTTCATTTTCTTTTCTTTTAGTTTCATCTTGTTTTTCTTTAACCAAATTTTAAAAAACAATTATTATATTGCTCGTTGATAAATCAGTTCAATTTTACTGGTAAGTTAGGAATTATGACATACAGTTGATGCCATTCGTACCCATCCACTGTTATCTGGGTAAGGCAACAACCTTTTACCATACCAGATAACAGTGGATGTCATCCATAACAGTTTATGCCATTCGTACCCATCCACTGTTATCTGGGTAAGGCAACAACCTTTTACCATACCAGATAACAGTGGATGTCATCCATAACAGTTGATGCCATTTGTACCCATCCACTGTTATCTGGGTAAGGCAACGACCTTTTACCATACCAGATAACAGTGGATGTCATCCATAACAGTTGATGTCATTCCTACCCATCCACTGTTATCTGGGTAAGGCAACAACCTTTTACCATACCAGATAACAGTGGATGTCATCCATAACACTTGATTCCATTCGTACCCATCCACTGTTATCTGGGTAAGGCAATGACCTTGTACCAAACCAGATAACAGTGGATGTCACCCATGACAGTTGACACCATTCCTACCCATCCACTGTTATCTGGGTAAGGCAACGACCTTTTACCATACCAGATAACAATGGATGCCATCCATAACAGTTGATACCATTCCTACCCATCCACTGTTACTATCTGGGTAAGGCAACGACCTTATACCATACCAGATAACAGTGGATGCCATCCATAACAGTTGATACCATTCCTACCCATCCACTGTTACTATCTGGGTAAGGCAACGACCTTATACCATACCAGATAACAATGGATGCAATCCATAACAGTTGATACCATTCCTACCCATCCACTGTTATCTGGGTAAGGCAACGACCTTATACCATACCAGATAACAATGGATGCAATCCATAACAGTTGATACCATTCCTACCCATCCACTGTTATCTGGGTAAGGCAATGACTTTTTATCATACAAGATAACAGTAGATGTCATCCAAACAGTTGATGCTATTTTTGTCATCCACGGTTACTTTGGTTACGACTTTTTTTTAAATCATGACTGCTTGAGGGCTGAATGGGTAACTTTCATCCTCCTCATCCTCATCATCATGACATCCTTATCATCATGACATCATCACTATTATTAGTATCAGTACAGGGAAAATTAAGATACTAGTTTATTTACAGCCTGTTTAGTGATATATGTTTTAAACCCAGGATTGTCACCTCATAGCTGAAGTGACCAACACTGTGGATTCATAATTCAGTCATTCTGTGCATTTTAGATTCTCTATTTCTGCGTCGCGGCTTAGTCGAGATCGACTGGGTGTTATGCTTTTCCTGACCACTTGTCATTTCTTCTTTGTTTCAGTTTTTCAGGAAAGCTTGAGGAAATATACTTTGTATAAAACCGAAACAAAAAATCTTATCGTCAAGGAAAAAGGTTATTGTCTGGAATTGGAAAACTTCTCTTGGGAGCAACAGGCAGGTACCAAACAAACAAATCCATCTTTGCCTATCATATATTTGAATTTTTTTTCTTAAAATCTCTTTTTTGTTTCTTTCCTTTTCTTTTTTCCTTGGAACTCTAGTTCCTCCTCAGAAAATCTTCAAAACTAGATCTATTTTGGAGTGGAGTGAGTAAGGCCTGTCTCTGATCATTATCCATTGTTAAGAAACGGGTTAAATGTTAACATCCCCATCATGCAATACTAGTCCCCATTTGTTATCCATTAGTCAAAGAAAATGAACACAGTTATTCTAAGCATGCATTAATTTTATTAACATTTGACAATTCCACTTCATTTCTCTGATTAGCAAGGTAATGATTGGTTGGACTGCTGTTGCCATAGCAATGTAACATTCAATTTTAATCAGTTTAGTCATGCTCTGTGATTGCATGCAGCTGAAGTAAGGTTATTGCTAATAATTTTCGATATATATATATATTATACATATATAGTCTACTACTACTATTCACATTTTAACTATTGTAACTCGAGGTTGTATTTTATTGTCAAGTTTAGTTTAGTCACTAAGCAGAGTGTGCAAGTCAAAGAAGGCATTAACCATAGTCAAAGAAAAGATGTTTTTGTGTCTCTGTCAAAATGTAAAGTTTTCTCTGTGTTGCACAAGCAAGTTGGGTTAGCTGACAGCAAAGAAAAGGAAAAGTAAAGCATTTGTCGCAGAGAAAGAGTTTTAGAATGTCATTTTAACTTGTGGCATAGCTAAACACGATAATATTGGTAGTCTCCTAGAAATGTCTCGTGCAGTTTTTCTGGTTTTTAACTTATGCCATTCATTAGTATTATTTCTTTCTTTTTTTTCTTTCTTTTCGTTTAGTAAGCAATTAGAACACTTAGTTGAGCATCAATGTTTTTTGTTCGTTATTTTTGTCCTAATAGTTTCGCTTTCCAAGAATGCCACCCCATCGATTGTGAGGTGGTCCTCCCCCTCTCTTGACGCCTAGTTTCATCATTCTTGGATTCGTTCTTGTTGATTCCATTCTTTCATCACCGTCTATCTGGCTCTGGTCTTGACAGTTGGGAAGATCTGCGCTCGTTATAAAAGCAAAAGCTATTGACTGAATGATCGTGTAATTCAGAAAGGATTCCAATATAGGATGGCATAATTAGTGGCGTGCCAAGAGAAATGTTGCTGGTTTGTGCAATCATTCTTAAGGGAAAGTAATGAAAAAAGACGTTCGCTTTGAATTAGAAGGTTGGTTATGAAAACTAGCAGCCTACAAGTCCAAAGAATCTATGTTAATGCATTAATGTTAAATAATGGACATACAAGTTATCTGTTACATTATGCTAAGAGACACGTAGACAGACAGATAGACAAACACCTGAAGGAGCCTGGACTCTACTGTACAGACAGACAGAAAATAGAAAGAGACTTGAACACTAATGGACAGACAGGCAAGGAATGGAAAGAGACTTGAACACTAATGGACAGACAGACAAGGAATGGAAAGAGACTTGAACACTAATGGACAGACAGACAGGGAATGGATAGAAAGAGAGTTGAACACTAATGGACAGACAGGCAAGGAATGGAAAGAGACTTGAATACTAATGGACAGACAGACAAGGAATGGAAAGAGACTTGAACACTAATGGACAGACAGACAGGGAATGGATAGAAAGAGAGTTGAACACTAATGGACAGACAGACAGGGAATGGAAAGAGACTTGAACACTAATGGACAGACAGACAGGGAATGGATAGAAAGAGAGTTGAACACTAATGGACAGACAGACAGGGAATGGAAAGAGACTTGAACACTAATGGACAGACAGACAGGGAATGGATAGAGAGTTGAACACTAATGGACAGACAGACAGGGAATAGAAAGAGACTTGAACACTAATGGACAGACAGACAAGGAATGGAAAGAGACTTGAACACTAATGGACAGACAGACAGGGAATGGATAGAAACATGAACACTAATGGACAGACAGACAGACAAAAACCGGATGGAGACTTGGTCACTACTCTACAGAGAGACAGAGACCTGGACCTCAGCTATTGACTTATATAAATGAATTAATGATTCATACATAATACTTGTTACCATTATTATTATTATTATCATGTTTATAATGCCTTTTAATTTAATTTTTACTTTTTTGAGAAAAAGGAGGAAATTAACTAAACAGAAAGCTATAAAAAGTAAAATCACAAAAACTTATTTTTACTTAAAAGAAACTACAGTTGGTATTATTTTTAGGGAAAAAAACGCAAATTTATTCCTTTTAGCTAATATTTTAACTTTATTCTTATTACTTTATTTTAGTTTTCAATTTCATTTTTTCTATGTTTTAATTATTTTTATTTTATGTTTGAAAGATTTTCAGGCTGAAATCATTTTAATTGTACTTGTACTTGTACTTGTCTTTGCCAATTTTTTTTGTGCATCGCTTTTTCGACGCATATTTGACTTCCTCCCAAACCCTTCGTGTCTTTGTGTTGGTGACGCGCCAAGGATAAGAGAAGGAATTGCCCTATACTTCACTATGACGTGACAACTTGTTTAATTTACTGTGACAAGACTAATACAAATTTATGCTAAATCTTCTTTCGCTCAAGATATTTAGTGTAATATTTAGCTGCTCTCACTTTCCGATATACCATAAATCAAATTTAAGTGTGATTCAATTTGTTTTGCTGCTATTTTGCCCCCTATTGTGACCCTCATGATCCTTAGCGTTCAAACAATAGGTGGTTCTGATGTGACGTTATAGTGAAATAGGGCAATTCCCAATGATTAGCTTGTTAAAATTTGTTTTCGAAATTCTTGGTTCCAACTCAGACAACTCTATAAGACTGAGATGATCATTCGGAGAATGAAAACGGCCATGGTAACGGCTTGCGCAGGGAAGTAATAACCAACCTGGTTTTCTTCCCTCCGCAGATCTAACAAGCTATAAATTCCAATTCGATCTGTGAGTTAGCCGTGCCCTGACTTTGATCAGTCATTACAGGATACTTTGTCACATACCTGATGATGCACTTGCCTGGAAGATCCCTATCAGGAGTACCAAGCATACAGCTAGTGTAGACAGTCTGTTCATCGTGATGGATTACTAAAGATACTAAAATGATAAATACTTATAATTAAACGAATGGTAAACGTTTGCGATATAACTTGTTTCAGCGCCTTCAGAAGATGACGCTTTCGCAAATGAACGAAAGGAGAGAAAACTAGGGAAAATTTGTGTCCTTAAATCGGACAGAGCTGATACTGATTATGCGCTGTATTCTGATTTATGTAGAAAACATTTCCAAATGAGCCCGTTAAATGGC